>JAANBB010000055.1:0-153381 GCA_014621425.1 Cylindrodendrum hubeiense | reverse complement strand
TTAATTTCTCAACTAAGACGTTCGCAGTCGGATCTGGCAAAACGATTATCACGTTAGAACGCCAATATCTGATATCCCCAACCGCTCGTGTTTGCTAACATTCACCTGGTAGCGCAAGCACAATCCAGCATACTTTTTCAAATAAGAGCAGTAACGAATTTGTTACTTATTTCTTTATTCAGTACGACAACTCTGAATCACTCAAGGCGGAAACCATAATTCGATCCATCATACGACAATCTTTAGACGATGTCACACTTTCCGAGGGAATGGCAACCGATTTGAAGAAAATGAACCTGAATCTATTTTCTGAACTTGATGACCTCGTACCCCTTCTCCGGCAAAGAATAGCGCTATCAGACTTATTCTATATCTTCATCGATGCCGTGGACGAGTGTGAGATTGCAGAACGACGCGCACTTCTTGAAACACTATCATCGCTTAGTAACACCGAGCCGGGCTTGAGAATTTTCCTAGCCAGCCGCGAGAGCCTATCTGTGGAACTAAGAGGAAAGTTTCCACATATAGAGTGTGTATCGACGGCATCAGCTGGAGCAAACCTTGACATTGGCCTATACGTTGACGATGAACTTCAGAAGCGGAGAGACAATGAAGACTTGGTGGTTGAGGACACAGCTCTCTTCGAGGAAATGAAATGCGTGCTAGCTGAGCATGCAGATGGGATGTAGGTTACTGCCACCTGTCCTTGGCAATCCTACTAATGCAGAAACAGGTTCATCTGGGTCACTTATCTGATGGACGAGCTTTGCTATCAGATCTGTGATGACGACATTCGGAATTGTCTTAAGAATTTTCCAAAAGACTTGGAAGAAACCTTCAATCGAGCACTTTCGCGGATAGTTTCTCAGAACACGGCCAGGCACGCTCAGAGAATTATCCCTTGGGTGGCAGTAGCAAAACGGCCTCTGGCTCTCGACGAACTTCGTGAAGTTCTCTTGATAGACGTCGGTCAATCGTATTCGAATCCTGAGAGACAAGTTAATGGAATCGACCGCATTGTGTCTTGGTGTGGAAATCTACTTCATGTTGACGAAGAGCATGGAACGGTCCAATTTGCACATCGCACTATTTATGATTTCATCACCGGCGCCTTTTCTAGACCTGAGTTTGGCAGGTTTCACGTCGATTTAGAGGAGGCCGATCATTATGCTGGCGAAATATGTATCACATATCTTCACTTTAACGACTTCAAGACGACTTTGTCTCGACGGACCCAGGCAAATCATCACATAGATCCTGTAGCGATACCGGCAACTGCCCTTCGCAATCAATGGAAGTCAACGGAGCTTACATCAAAGTTAATGGACTTCATTTTGAAGAATCAGAAGAGCAGGACGAACCATGATATTGGAACCCTAAAACGTTATACAAGGGTGACTGCAATTGAAACCATGGGCAGGCTTCAGCAGGCACATCCTTTTTTAAGATATGCATCGCAACACTGGATTTTACATACTACTAGGTTTCAGGATGGGCGATCCAGAACCTGGGATTTGTGGCAGCGCGTCATCATTCAAAACCATGACCTCGCACAGAAGCCTTGGCCTGAACAGGAAACCTCAGATCAATCGGAAATTCTAAGCTGGGCTTATCAAGCGCGGCATTACGCCTTAATACGCCTAATTTATCGCTCTAAGGGTCTGTCCGAGAGGCAACACGATATGTTGGCAAAATGCGTAGTAGAAGCCGATGCTAAATCATTGGACATTCTACTCGAGGGAGGAATGCCAATGGACATGCTTAGCAGGCCACTTTGGACTGCTTCTAGAGGTGGCTATCTAGAAATTGTCAATCGGCTTCTTATTGCAGGAGCTGAAGTCAATNCTGCTACTGCTGANTATNGAGNTCNTACTGCTCTTCAAGCTNCTTCTNNAGGNGGNNANCTNGAGNTTGTCAATCNGCTTCTTATTGCAGGANCTGAAGTCAATACTGCTGCTGACTATGGAGATCGTACTGCTCTTCAAGCTGCTTCTGAAGGCGGTCACCTAGAGATTGTCAATCAGCTTCTTATTGCAGGAGCTGAAGTCAATGCTGCTGCTGCTGATGAAGGTCAGACTGCTCTTCAAGCTGCTTCTAGAAGCGGTCACCTAGAGATTGTGGAACTCTTAAAGCATGCTGGAGCGACTGAGTAGCTTTGATGAAGTTGGATGTCAAGGAAAGGTAGTGAGACGTGATCTTCAACTAGCGTAGCTACTAAACAAGTACTGACTCTGAATCACCGACGTATCTAGAAGTAATACTCGACTCATTTATCGGGCATGTGCGAACACGATACAGCTAGGAGGATAATATTTTGAGGGTCAAGCTAATACCGTCCGGTTATCGCCTGATCCCTCCTTCCTATCCTAATAACGCCTTCGCGTCACTGACAATAGTGAATGACCGAAATGCACGAATGTCGCTTACTTCGTGATGTCGTTAATATTGCCATTCTGGTTCATATATTTCAAGACTGCATGGTGCAATTAATCGGCCGTCTGATCATCATCATACCTCCCTCTTTCGAATCGACATTTGCATAATTCTTTCACAATCGCAGCGGCTGCTGTATCATGTGCCATATACTGAGATGAAATTTTATGATGGAACCCAGACACTTGCAAGGTGGATGGTTTCGTCGACAAGGGTCACCTGTTTAACTTCTGCCGTTGAGCAGGCAGATAGATGAGCAATTTGAGTTTGGTCATTGTGGGCGAGATCGAGTTCTTCAATTCTCAACTACTCTTGTATATAGTCCCCATAACAAGTGCACCCTCTCAGGGAGCACTACACTTGCTATACCATGGTAATTAAAGTGGTAGACTTTTGCATGTTGGAATTTCCCAGCACTTGTGACTTGTCAGGCCTTTCTAGCATTTTGACACATACGCTACCATCAATAACCCTTTAATGACATTAACTTCATCTTGAGACTTCAGATAGCCCCGCCGACCGGCTCTTTGGCCTGGATATCCACGGGCATCGGCCCTGTCGGTGCTCGGTCCTGTTCAAAGTTCATCTCGACGTCTCCCCAATACGGCGCCACGTGTTCCCAGAGTCGTTCCCAGGCATCCTCCTCGTCCGTCTCGCCTGGTCGGAGCCAGTACCGCATTTTCAGCGCGCACCGGCCACGGAAGAAAATGTGCCCCACGCGCCGGAAAATGCCCTCCGCCTCGGCCCCCGCGGGCTCGAGCAGCAGGCCCCGTAGCACACGGTCGCCCCGAGGGTCTTCCTGCGACACGGCTAGGAACAGGCAATGGTACTCGACGGCTTCGAAGCCGTGGAACCAGTCGGGCATTTCGCCGAACAGCTGAAGGCCGTGCGGCCCGTGGCCGATGTCGCGGTCCAGCTGGCCGTCCATGTAAAGGTGGCGGTGTTTCTGCGATGTGTCGAACTGCGAGAGACCCCTGTATGCGTCACCGTCCGGCTCGTTGACCATTTTCTTCATGACCGAGGTGATGCGACGCATGAAGTCGTACACGTGAAGGCAAGCTCTTGCCATCTCGCCGTATGGATCCGCCGTTTTGTGCTGATGGTCGGCCATGATCGTGGCCACATCGGCGACGTAATGCAAGTCTTCCACCTTGGAGGGCTCCACGGGGGCGGCGGACGACATCCACGACCACGATGGGGCACCGGATTCGGTGGGCGGTGGACGGGTCTTGGGTCGCTCTTTTATGTTTACATCCCGAAAGAGAGTGCGCGGCAACAGCGAGAGCCAGACGGCGGCGATATATGTGTCCTCCCGGCACCGGGACCCAAAGTGGCGGGCAATCCCCGAGAACGCGGGAAGCTTGTCAGTCGGATATGTAAGTTTGCGCCGAGAGTAGTCCCGGCATGCGGCATCCCATTGCAGCATAAGACGGGGATTATCGGCAATGGAACCGGCGGACGTATCTCGCAGCCGCAGCTTCGCCTGGCCGAGGAAATCTCTCCGTAGCGGCGAGCCGCGGGAGTACGTCTCGCTGCGAAATGAGGGTGTGGCTGCCCGACATTCCCAGAAGACTTCGTGCTCAGTGAAATGCAATACGCGCCGCGCCCTGTGCGACTTCTAGTTAGCTCCGGAGTAAACAAAAGGGAATGAATAAGGGGGCTGGGCGGAGGATATTTTGGAGCTCAAATGAATGACGCTGGATCTCCTCACCGCTCCAGGGGAAGGAAAAGTTCATACAAGTGCCGCTCTTGATAAATCCAAGCCCTTTTGGAGCTCGGAGCGTCTTTGACCCATTCGAATAGGTTGCGTTCGTCAACCAAAACCCACCAAGTGCTCTGCATCGGCTTCAGATGGAGCTTGAAAGCGTCCACAGTAGCGAAATACCGATTGTGAAAACAACCGCCACGGGCATCGACCGAGTGATCGGTCGAGATATTAAGAAATGAATTCTGATAAACGTCACACATCATTGGAGCTTCCCGCTGCCAGTCCTCTCGAGAATATTGGATGATGCAAAGAGAATCAATCCAGAGCCATCTAACTGCTCCAATTAGCATTGAACATAGCACGAATGGGAGGGATATCTACTCACTGTTGAACCAGCCCGCTACTTCTATAGCGTCCTTGAAAGTGGAAGGAAGCAAGGTAAGGTTCATCCCATAATTTACTCGTATCGATGTTCGATTTAGTGAGGACGGGTAGCTCTTTACTGCCCCATATTCCCCAGCAATGGCTCAGCGTGATGTATTCGCCTTGATTCAATGAGGAGTGACCCAGTAGGCTAGGCACCGTCAGGAGCACCCTTCCCGTGTCCTTGAGGGTAGAAAGGTCCAGGAGTCGTGTAGGGTACTGGGGATTATCACCAATTTGACACGCCGAGTGCTCGCCATCTGCATTTGCCCTGCATTCAGACAACCACTGCAAGGCCATCGGCCGGCTGGAGCGAGTGTTGCCCTTCTCAATCGGACCCAGCGGGACTGACCCTTTGAACTCGAAGAAAGGATCGAAAGTTGGAGACTGCCACTGTTGAAAGCGGAAGATAGTTTCCCACGTGTGCTTATTATGGTTCTGTGCAACGGTAGAAACCATATTGCATACCAGTCGGGCATCGCCCGGACGCCTGCCATCCCAAGATGCCTCTTCTTTCGTGTTCCAGTAGAACTCGATTCGGATATCCTTGGCCGTGGCCATTCTTTTGTTCTTGAAGTGACGGCCCCATATTGTCTTACACAACTGGCAGCCTCCGTTCGCCGCCGCAAACAAAGCCATCAGGTTCTGATGTTGCACAACCGACCTCTTGGTCTGAAAGTTCTCGTCACCCTCATGTGAGATGCAGTCTTTAAGATTTGCGCCAGATACCCGAGTGCGCTGAGACATGCGCTACAAAGATGCGAGGGCCCCGTATACTCGACATGACGTGCATCTGCGGAAAGACTCTGTGAAGCGTGCTTCCACTCAGCGTCAAGAGGGCCTTCCCTGCTCAAGTACTCGAAGTCATCTTCGCCTGCTGGGCGGGCTTCGTGCGGCGGCGAGGTGTACAATAAACTAATGTCGTTTGCCGATTGCGCATCTTCATCAAACCACCGCTGACTGTCAGGGTTTAGCACAGCTGTAATATGCGCCATCGAGCTGTGGGAGGGATGCGAATTCCTTTGAAAAAACTGCTTCTGAGCGCTATAGAATCCAATGCCGACACAAACTGGATGCTGGGTGTATATGAATGAACTGAACTCACGAATGGGCCCAGTGGAAGTATGTAACGAGCCTCAAAGTCGCAGCTACCCCCAGTCACGCGGCATGGTGATGCGCCAACATGTGCAAGGCTGCAGCTTCCTGCACCCACGGCGTTTAATCATCCATCCGCAAATACGTCAGATTATCGATGCATGGAACCATGGCCAAGAAACGGAACGAGGAGGCTTCTGTGCTCGTCACCGAACCAACCTCTCAGACAGACTGCCGCTTCCATTGTCCAAGCGTTGTCACGGCAGTGATTGCCAACGGCTTGAAGCAGCACGAAGACGATGGCGTTATTTTTGATGTTGTGGGAAACCGGGAATAGCTCACTGTTAGTTAAGACAGTTGATGTTGCAGCTCCTAAGTCCTAATTCGCAATGAAGTAGAGAAGAAGGCCTGTCGCAGCGACATGGGTGGTTGGTTGATTCACGGCCAGTATCTGAGAGTCAATGCCAGCACGACTTAATTGAGCAACGCGGTAGAATAGGCGCCCCAGCACCACCCAATTGTGAATACACACACCGCGCACCGTTACTCTCCGACCAGACCCCCGTCAACAGCATAAAAGGCGGCACTGCAGAGGTGCGGATGAGTAGAGGTTGTGAGGCTGTGGGCGGGGCCGTCGACGGCACTAGAGACGCAGATGAACAGGGCCACACCTGCGGCACCTCGCAATCTGATGACCCGTGCTGACGTGGCGCCCGGCCAGATGCCCTGGACGATAGTAGCCGTCCAGAGTATTGAAATGAGCAGACACGCACGTCGGAAACCAACCAATTCGGTGGCGCCGCCGCAAGAGAGCAGCGTACATCTCCAGGCCTGCGCGAATGCTCAGGCCGATAAAACTGCAGCTCAGGACCATGCCAAAATTCACGGCAGTTGCAGGGACCCACGCGGCCCATAACTAAAGCGGGTCAGCGGGTTACCCATTCTGGTGATCCACGTAATACATGGATTGACGTGGATTGATGGCGGTTGCTCGGATCATAGAGACAGCAAGACTGAGTTGACTTCTTTGTTTAAGAACAGCAAGACCATCACCCCGGGAGACTATGAGACTTAGACCCATGTCCATATAAACTGACACTGGTGGGTGCAAGTGTCGTAGTACTCTATATGATGGGTAGCAAAGCAGCAAGATAGAAGTGCCATTTAAGGATAATCATAAGTTCCTATTGTTGGTCTACTCATGTGTATCAGTGGAGATGGAAAGTTTGAGGGACCAATTTGAACTAATCTGTACTATAAGAATTGTTTGAACTGCGTAGTCCCAGAATCAAGCTCTGCATCTGAACGGGTTTCTTTAACCTTGTGAATAGATGCCTAGGATACTCGGTACGTTTGCCTAATACAGTTAAGGATCCTTGCAGCTTCCGGAATAGTCAATAGAACAGACAAAGGTTCTTACTATCCTTGTCCATTGACTTTCCGCCGACCGAACCAACAGCACATTGCATTTAGTTGCTGCTTACATTCACTCGAAAGCCATCTCGACCGGTATTTCCGCCACTGCTTTGTCAACTTACATGTGACTGTCGAACCCCTTGCGATATCCAAGAGTTCAATAAATCATTTTACAACACCATCAAGTCACCCAACAGCGCCAGCTTGGCTTTCTGAAATACCCGAGGCATAGCGATAACGCGCGCAGCAGGGATGTGGGCCAATCGGAACCTGTAATCAGTCCCCGACTGCAGCGATGAACGCAGAAAAGCTGGATAAAACCAGTACGTACAACCAACGTACCCTCGTCTTTCCACTCTACAATTGGCAGGGCTAGCTAAGGAACCTGAATCTCGTACGTGTCCGCTTGCTCGAATCTCCACAGTGGTCCGACGCAGCCAAACCCCACAGAGTAGGGTGAGAGGTCTTTATTCCGCTGTGTCCCATCGATCTTCGGTCGTTCCTTACCCTCACGCACACCACTTCTTCAACCAACGAAAATGGGAGCTCCGTCTACTCCACCAGCTAATTTTACGGGAGGTAATACTCAGGGGTTGGATCCTGCTCCCGTCCCTACCCAGGCGGGTTTAGATCCTATCATCGTGCAGGTAATTACGATCAAGAGAGTTCGTTGTTAATTGAGGCGGTGTCACTAAGCGAGACCATTCCTCGATTTTAGGAAGGTGAAGATGATAATGACAATGACTCTACCTTCGGAAATTACTTGCAAGTAGCCTGTAGGTTGGGATATAGGTGCTGATACTGACATCCACCCACAGTTCGAGTTCGACGGCATCGATCAGTTCAAGTATTCTACAGTACCGGGAGATACAGGGCCGCACTTTTCACAGTGAAAAGTTCGCAACTCAATACTATGCACCAAACGACGAGCAGCAGAGTGAATCTGTCGACATCACGTATGACCACATCTGGCTGTAGCTGACCGGGCTAACATATGAACAGTCGCCACTACCTTACACTAGTTCTGAATGGAAAACTCTACCTTCCGCCTCTGAAGCAGAACATTGAGGTTGTTATACATTACTCAATTAGCTGCTGATGTTACTCAACTAATGTCTTATAGAAAGTACTGGATATAGGCACAGGAACTGGTCTCTGGCCAATGTAGGATTAAAATTCGGATGACAATAGAATTTAGCTGACAAAATTTCAGTGATTTTGCCGACGAGTTCCCCGGCGCTGAGGTCATTGGCACAGACATTTCTCCAATCCAACCGGCCTGGGTTCCACCAAACGTCAAGTTTGAGCTTGAGGATGCGACAGACACCTGGACGTGGGCGGAGAATTCTATTGATTTTGTCCACATGCGCTATCTTTTTGGCGCTATTGCTGATTGGAACGGGCTGTTCAAGGAAGCGTTCCGCACCTGTAAGCCAGGTGGCTACATCCAATCGTGCGAAATTGATCCCGCCTTTTGTTGCGATGATGGGACCATCGACTACGATCTTGCAATTAGGGCGTTGAACAAGCTGGTTAGGGACGGTGGCGAAAAGATGGGCCGTAGCTTTTGCGTCGTCGAGGAGCGTCTGCAGTTGACAGCAGCTGAGGCGGCTGGTTTCGTTGATATCAAGGAAGTGAACTACAAGGTATGATACAAAGCGGCTGCTGGAACGTGATTGCGATGTCTAACTATGCATAGCTTCCCGTGGGTGGGTGGACTAAGGATGTTAGGCTCGGCGAAATTGGCCAGTTCCTCAAGTCGACCATGGACAATGACATTGAAGGTAAGTGATTCTGCAAAGGTGCTCATTGAGCGACCTTGGGCTCCTCATGACTTTTCCACCTGTAGAAGCTAAACTGACCCGCTTTTTAAGGCTATACCCTCATTTTATGGCATGACATCCTGGGCTGGCCAAAAGACGAATACCAAGTCTGTCTTATGAACATGCGCAAGGCTTTGAAGAACAAGCGTTATCATGCATACATGAACCTGCGCTACGTCTATGCTCGTAAACCAGAACAGGAGAAGACAGACGAAGAGTAGAATACCCCGACACTGGGTCGAAACGGGGCAGGACAGGAGATGAAGACTCATATGTTTTGCACATGAGTTTCAATTTCTATTCAACAGCCACTCGATTCTCCTTAGAAGTCCATAGAACGCTAAGCCTTTCGAAAACATAAGATCTGCACCTACACCACCCCGTGTTTTCCCCAGAACGCTCTTGGCCTTACGACAAACAGTGTAGCAAACGAGGACTCGTCCAGTAAGGGAGCTTCTGCCGGCGAAGATCACCTGGATCGGCCTGGGCACGCAATTGGTCGGAGTGCTGTAGCAAAATGTGCATCATCATCCTGATCTAGATGACTGAGTGGTCATGTTGGATCAATAGCCTCAAGTAAAGTCGAACTCCCTATTGAAGGTGGACTACTGCAGGTATTAGTAGCAGACTGTGAGCTATGTATCAAGGGTGGAGTCAATTCTTTATAATATTTACTCACAAAAGCAAGCGGCTTAAAAGGCTCAAGAATCGGCAGGGCCCATTGCCATATTTCTTCTTGGCAATGAGGCAAAGTTTTTACCAGAAAGACTATCCGTATTGACGGTGGTTTTGTGTTGGACAGAGACAGATATGATCACCGTGCAAAACCACCCCCACCCACCAGTACCAAAAGCTTGGTGTGGCGTATTTAATCTTGACGAAATCTCAGGCAATGGAGTACCATCCACACAAGCAAGCAAGCAAGCAATGGACAATCCGAATACTAGAAAAGTGTGATCATGTAACAAGAAAAGAACTCACCAATAAAAGGGGCAAAATAATTGAGAAGTAAAGGCTATCATGACGGCTACCCTGGAGCTCGGACAAGGTAAACTAAAATCGAGTAGGTAAACTCAGGTCTGGCAAGATGCAACAAGATGCTCTGCAGAAGGGAAAGTCCTACACTGCCTTGAGTATCCTTAGTAGCTCGCACATTTCACTTGTCATCCCCGGTCAGTCCGCCAATTCGCCTAACACAGTGTATGTGTGTGCTAAGATAACTCATAATAATTCTAGATAAATGGGTCCAAAAAGCCTCTATTATGATGGCCAAGGCGAATTCGATCGGCTGGTCGGCAGTGTTCACATGCTGTCAAAAAGCAGGCGTTTGCAGGATTAACATGATATGCCAGACAGTCATTTAGGGAAATTATATCAAAAGCGGGTTTAATTCAGTTGGGGACGATCGACCATTTTCGTCTCAAGTCCCTAGTTATACTTTTCATACCGTGTATTGAACATGGGAGGGAAGAGGACCTGTACCTCCTTGTTTGGCAAGAAAGGCTCGGAAGGTTATGTGCATATATTCGGCTTCATTTTCGCAGGTAGATCTTTAGTTATACTTCAGATATTTCATAGTTCAGTATACTTAATATGTTCATCAAGTTTAACTGTCATAGGCTCGTCATAGGCTTGGTTCTGGTCACTCCCGATGTGTGAGCGGACCCATGTCAGAAGCAATAGGCCATTACTCCATATTAAAATACGCATTAGCGGAGTGGTCATTCCCTGCTGCCGTGGCCGGCAATGCGACAACCCATGTCAGCAAGCGTAGAAATTGAATGCTCTCTGACCTTACGCGGAGATGAGCGGACACAAGCGAGAATCCTTTAATGCGAGTGAGTAAGCATAAAATATAGCACCCCGCCCTTGAAATCCCCCCAGATCTTTATACTGCTGTCCAGATATCAGTTCAATCCAGTGGTTGAAGAGTTTTTATCTGCATTGCTAGCGTAATTAAAAGTTTTCAGGGGCTAGACAACAGTATGATGCCACTATCCTACTGTGGCACCCTTTGCCCTAACAAGACCTGAGAATATGAGATGGGCAAAGTGGTACAATTCCGGCACTTGGGCTTGAATTCAGCATCGACATGGCCACCTTGCCACCTTTGGGCTTGATTGTGGGGTTTTACCATCAGCAGAGAGTCGCATGCAATGGGAGAGGCCCAGGGCGTTGGAGGTGGGTCGGCCTGGCCTCAATCAGACCTTGGCCAGGATATGTTGCCACCGAGCTAGGATGCCCCGGAGTGAGCCGATCTTGCTAAGCGCCCCACTCCCCAAGACCGAGCTTGCCGAAACTGGAATTCTGTTGATTCTTTCGGCTTTGACAGCTCGCATTTGTCGCTCCATTTCGGCACTGCCTGGGCAGCCCAAGTCCCCAAGTCCCCGGGTTCTTCGAGCACCAAGCAATCCTAGTTGAAATCACAGTCCCGCCAGGCCAATGAAACCCCAATTACCGGACACAGGCCCACAAGCCTCGCGAGCCAGTCTCTCCCATTCGAGCTTAGTACGCGGACTTAGCGACAGCCATCAAGCCTCGTATTGTCGAGAGGCGGTCCAAATACGAGATAATTTGTTGGAGCACACTCCACCACGTGCTAACGTTAACCCCTTTCAGGGATCTAATAATAGAGGGCGTCCACTGCCTCAGGCACCATCATCGCCACCAAAACTTATGATCTTACTTAAGGGAGTGGACTGCTCCCGCCAAGAACTTCTTTCCCGAATTGTACGTCATCAGATCAAATATCCGACAGACTTCCTTCACGATGATGCTTTTCAACTCAGTCGTCACGCTGGCAGCCGCCATGCTCCTCCTGCCGGGACAGGCTATGGCAGGAACCTACAAGGGTTTCAGCATGGGAGCCAACAGGGCCGACGGAGCCTGCAAAACTCAGGCCGATTGGAAGACGGACTTCCAAACCATCAAGGGCTGGGGCAAGGGCTTCAATGCCGTCCGCCTATACGCCGCCAGCGACTGCAACAGTAAGTTCAGAAATATTCCGCAAAATAAACAACATCTCGGCTGACAGGACTTGTGACAGCTCTGGCCAATGCCGTCCCGGCTGCCAAGGCTACTGGCATCAAGCTTCTTGTCGGCGTCTGGGCCACCAACGACGCCCACTTCGGAGCTGAGAAGGCTGCCCTGCTGAAGGCAATCAAGGCTCACGGCACCGCCTGGATCGCCGCCATCAGCGTTGGTTCCGAGGATCTCTACCGCAAGGACATTACCCCTCAGAAGCTTGCCACTGAGATTTACGACGTCCGCGGCATGGTCAGACAGTACAACAAGAACCTCAAGGTGAGTGAATGAATGTCCCAGTTTACCGTGTATGCTTTGTCTAACACATTGACAGGTCGGCCACACCGATACTTGGACTGCTTGGGTTGACGGCGCCAACGACGTTGTCACCAAGGCCTGCGATATCGCCATCACCAACGGATTCCCTTACTGGCAGGGTGTCAACAGCAAGACTGCCATCCAGAAGAAGACTTTCCAGAACTCATTCTGGTCTGTCCAGAAGCACGTCAAGGCAGTCAACTCGAAGGCCGCCGTGTGGGTCGGAGAGACTGGCTGGCCTACCGCAGGCGCCAGCTTCCAGGGCGCAGCACCGGGAACCACGAGCCTGAAGAACTACTACGGCAGCGTTGCTTGCTGGCTGTGGGCTAAGCCTGACACTAGCGGCTTCTGGTTCACAGCATTCGACGCCCCCACTGCCAGCCCCGAGGTCGAGAAGCATTTCGGAGTCGCCGATTCGAAGCGCAAGCTCAAGTTTGCCTTGCCTTGTTAAGCGATTAGTTTGTATAAACACAGGGATATACAGTATATAAATTATAATCTAATTAATCCACCGATCTATGATTACTGATCGTGGCAACTTCGAACCAATGTCTACCTGACGGCAAGAGATAAGACGAGCTATATCAAGCTGGACTGATGTATTTATCATAGTGTGAGCGGTAAACTTCGCTGTAAAACCACCCCATAAATCTTCCCATTTCATCAGCTTTACCTCCGCTTAATTCGTCTCTTGAAAAACCAGTGCTGTGAGGCCTCAGTGGTACCTAATCAAGTGTCTATAAAAGGATTCCTGACGAACATATTCCACTCCCCTCTTGTGCCTGAATGGACAACAATATAAGCCTCGGATATTCATGAATCCAGAAAGGCTTGGGTTTTCGTCCTTCGACTTGGAGATCTTTACCAATTGACGATGAAGCCGTGGTTCAACAATAAATGGAACTTCGCCAAATCGGGGAGAGGTTGGCCGAAATAAAGCTGCTGGTGTTTGTAGCGCATTTGTAGATGATATAGATGATGATGGCCGAGGTTTAGCGACTGAGTTACGCACTGGAGCTGGCGTAGGTACTGAAGGATTTGAAATGACAGTATAAACAGAAAAGCCGGGATATCCTGGCAATGGGGTTAGGATAGACTGGAACGGAGAGTCTGCCTCGTTGTGGGGGTTTCGGGAGGGTGTGACTTTGCTCTGAACCTGAATTTCGGCCAGTTGAATTTGTGGTTGTCGGTTCGGATAGATTGGCGGTAGCTTATTTCTCCACATCTCTAACGTAGATGGACCGGAGTCCGAAAGTTCGCCGGTAAGCTTCAAATTTAAAGCATAGAGTGCAGGCAATGTAGGACGCGATTGAAGTGGCATAACGGGCAAGTTGTTAGAACTTGTTTGGCGCTGTTCGTGGATTGCCAAGGGCTCGGTATATTGGCTCTGAGAACTATCAAACATTGGAAAGAGAGTTGGTTCGGATTGCATTCTTTGAGCTCGTTGTATTGCTGACGGAGGCGAGCTAGCCACAGGGACACTTGGGTGCTCAACTGTCGTTGACGACCCGCTGTGAGCTGCCGCTACCAGTTGTGCCTGGTTATTGAGTACGGTATCGCCCACCCCTATCGAGGTGATTTCGCTGCGGATATGACAGAACCCCGTCGTTGAAGTGTTCAGATCAGAATCAGACCATTCATTTGGTCCATGTTCATCTTGTGGTAAGGAAGCTTGTCCATCAAGTTTCGGGAGAGGTTCAGTAAATGACACATCTACTACACTCGATGACCTGCTAAGACTCCTACAGCTCGTTGCAGGACTTGAAGAGGGATTTATATCGCTTTGTACATCATCAAAATGCAATTCTGGTATATTAGCAGACTTTACTAGGACGAGTTGAAATTTAGGTTGAAAAGCTTACCATGTGATAATCGAGTACTAAGGACCTCTTGTTGTGTCGTCGCAGAATCCCGGAGAAAGGTCTGCACTGGCTTAAAGTGTGGAATTAGGGGGGTCCCTTTCTTGAGGCCATCAGCCACAATGCTTGAAACCGGATGCTTAAATCCGCTCCTGTATGCATCCCGGGCTACGGAGTTATTTCTCTCGGCTAGTGTCGCGTTGCAGCCCACAACCTCAATACCGAGGTGCCTGATGGCAATTGCCGGTGTTCGCGACATCCGATCGTGTGTTTTGCTGCCCAGATGTGTCGCAGCGCCCCTGATCGGATTGTTTGTGAAATTGAGTCCATGTTCGTCGCATCGAAGAATAAACCAAGGGCCGTCTCCGGGTGGAAACTGAACGATAGTGTGCTTGATTGGGGCATGCCCCTGTTGGTAAACATCCTCAAAAGTGACAGATCTTTTTCCCACCCCAGAGACATGTTCTGCTTCAACCTGGGCGCATTTCCCCGGGTAGTCTTTTGGCTTGGTTGTCCATCGTCGCTTATTCTATATTTGTTATAGGAGATATCATCCGATGGGAGACATGTCGTACTCACGGGAATGGCACATGTGATGGTGTCTTCTATGTGGTCATCAACCAGTGAATAATGGCCAGGCTCAGTGTGCAACAGCGCAGAGCTCCAAGCCATTGTTAATGCTCGGCTTGCTGAACCGAAGACATTCGGTAAGCCAAAGGGGGCAGTTTGACTTAAATGTTGATTGGAGAGCCGTTCCAGAGACTCTTGAACCATTGATGATCCAAGAGCCACGCTCATATTGTCGCAAAGTCTTCTCATAGCAGCCTCGTAACGCCGTTCATAGGTTATTACCTCGGTGTTATGGCTACGCGCCAATTGCTTTAATTCAGCGCCATACCCGACAATGGTGTCTCTGAGTCCAGGCAGATTTGCTCTGCTAGGATTCGAGTAAAGTTGTTCTCGAGCCTGGGTAATACTGGCATTCACATTTGCCACCTTCTCCGCATATCTGGCGCGCGACATTTCGATCGCGCTTAATGCATCTCTGCATTGCGTCATGTGCTTCTTCAACTCACCGGCATTGCGCGGGGGCTCTGGGGTCGTCATCGTGCCCGGTGCCAGGATGCACTATGCTGGTTTACTGCACTCAATTGGCAAAGATGGTGAGCGATAATATTCGACGAGCGGGCAGAGTGGAGGGTGGTATTGATTGTGAGATTTGACGGGTGCGCTCGCTTTATCAACTGTTGGCTGGCTTGTTGGTTGTTGGCTGTTGGTTTGAACCCCGGCGCTTTAGTTTAGTTGATCACATCATTCGCCACCTAGAAACTGCTAGTGGTGCCCACACACATAGCGCCTGACAGAGAAATTTGCCGAGTTTGGCGAAGCTATCCGCAGCTTGGCATAGTCATGTGATTGATTCGAAAGCCGAGAAGTTTAGAAGCGCCAATGGCGTGTTTATCGACCCGAGCTGCCCTGGAGCAACAAGCAAGGTAGTGATGCAGGCGACTCGAGCTAGAAGTTGTCATAGGGAAAAGGTCCGTGCAGTTAGTAACCGCGATACAGGGGGGGAGTAGCTAGTAACCGCTTAGTGGGATAGAATACAGAGGGGGCAGTTAGTAACCGCTCAATGGGACACATACAGGGGGATCAGTTAGTAACTTAGTAACCGCTCAATGGAACAAATACAGGGGAGGTCCACACTGTTACTCACACCAAGGTAGATACACACCAAGGTAGATAAATACAGGGGAGAGGGGGGATGATCACCTAGTTAGTAACGCTAAGTTGAACAAACAAAGGAAAAAGCTCCGTGCAATTAGTATGCCGACTACTTTGCACTTGTCTAGTTTTCACTGCTTATCAGTCGGATGGATCGGGATCCATTCTCAAGCAAAACTCAATAATTGATCAAGCAGTCTGTGTTCATTTGCACACGGTACCTCAATTCACCCCGTTCCAATATGTGCAAAAGCCAGCCCAGCCACTCGTGTTTTTTTTTCTTTCGGCATAAGGCACGCGCTTCCACACTCAGTGGATTACCTGATGGTCAATGTCTCAAATTAACAGTTATTCTGGGTAACTCCGAGGAGGCTCTGTTATTAGAGAACTTTGTATGTATGTCAAGAGAAACTGCTCGCGGATTGAAAGGTGCATTCGAGAAGCTCATTATCATGGCCCATGTTGGGACCAAGGCCTTCCACTTGTCTATTATGATGTTGCTTGTACTAGCCAGGCCACTACTCAAGGTAGCAGCCCTGCCCAATATTTAGCGAGGGCGCGCCTTTTCTCGTCAATAAATGTACTTGCACTTGGGTATTCTCTTATTTGCCCTAATCAATCTGTTACAGCAGCTCTTGCCATTAAGACTCCCTTTTTCTTTGCAAATGCGCTGAAATGCATTGCATCAAGTGTTATAAGGTGGCTGGTTTATTTATCTCATCTTTTCTTCAGCTTGCCCATCTGCAATAACTCCTCTATTCCGAGTGTGGTTTTAACCAAGTGCGTCTCCTACCAACAAACTATATAGATATGTGTGACTATGAATTTATTGAACAGCATATATTGTTTATTAATCATCATTGAAATGATATTTAAGACTTTCTGTAGTTAAGTCTGGAGAGAATAGTGTCGATCCCAAGATGAAGGTCTGCCGAATCCTACCCCTCCACACACTAAAACTGAATATTTTGATGGTCCGCCGACTAACCTATGATCTGATGGGCATCGTATTTAAGATAATTACGACAAAGATTAATGAGAAAACAATGTCATTCAGCATTTGGGCCTGCTGCATTATGTAGCATCAACCCTCTTGCTTGCCCCACTAGATTCCAGGTGATGGAACATTCTTCGAGCGCCTTAATCAAAGGTTGAGACTCTTCTGCAACTCCAAGAGTATCGAAAGTTCGGATTGCTTGGACGATACCATAGACAAGGATAAGTGGCGCATGACGAAGGCCGTACTGATGCCGATACCTCCGCAAGATCGATGCTATATCTTCAGCTGATGACAGACAGCACTGACTAGGTCCTTGATCTGAACTATTGGATAGTATGGAAAAGGCCTGGTCAAAATTCAAAGCGATTCGAGCACTGTGGAATAACAAACTATTCGTAAATGTGAGCAATGGTTAGTTGCCGTTGTGTTGCTAAAGTACGCAAATGAAGTGAACTAAAATAGAAGGTAAACTCACTGTAGCATCGCCACACTAGGAATAAGAGGTGTATCGATGGGATCCCACTTATTCCATTCTGCCCGACCAGGTAGCCCTGATTTCCAACGGCTCAGTTCAATATTTGAAGTATCGAGACAAGCACGACGGCTCATGCTGTTCAAGTTTGATCGGGGCGAGAACAATGTACTCAACATTCGCTCAATTGCTCTGGCAAGATGAATTTGCTCGCGGTAGTATGGAACCATTGAGCCAATACGGTCGAGTTCATCGTCGCTACCGGAAAAGCCAACTGAGCGCCATGGTCTTAGTTCTGGAATATCCCTAGCAAAGCGAATGAGTCAAGAGAATCAACGGGTAGGAAAGGGAGCGCACGGCTGTTGTTGGATAGGCTCAACTTCCGCATCGTCGTAGTATAGGAAAACTGGCCGGCCTAGGATGAGGCTGATAAGTTTGTCGGAGATGTAGCAACCCCAATAGATTCGTCTCCGTATTTCAACATCTTCATCGGTTGTGAGCGAAGCGTCGTAAGAGATCCAGTTTTTGGGATCTTTCTGAAAGCCTAAATCTTGGGCTATGCGAAATGCGATTCCTGAATGAAAGTCAGTCTACATATTCGGTGGACAGGTCCCAAACTCTCGAGCATCTACTGACCAGAGAACCCCCATCCCTTGGAAAGATTCCCTCTACCAATTTCATAAAAGGCCAGGCAGAGGAACGCTTGGACAGTAACAATTGACGGCATGGTCATGCCAGTAACCATGAGGATACTCTCTGCAGCAGTAAAGAATTGCTCGCTTGATCTGCGATCCTCTTCATCGGTCGACATTAGAGTTCCAAGAGCGCATATCGACAACAGAAGTGCCGACGACCAATATTTACAGTTGACACGGTCGCCCAAGTGATCGCGCAGGAACCCCTCGCGATAAATGAACATAAATTGGGGATATTGCCACTTGAAGAATTGCATCAAAGCCTTCGCAATAACCTCATCGTCGATGTTGATACCGAAATGTTCTAGCACGTGCGAGAAATTCGACTCAGACCCAGAATACAGCGGCGGCTGTGTCTTTGAGTCCTTTATGGCTCGCTGTGCCTGATTACCTGTTTGGGCACGGTAAATACTTGTTGGCCCATGGTAGATCAGCGAGCCGTCAAGGCCGAGTTGAAGTTCGGATTGCGCTTGAGTGGCTAAATCCGGCGACTCATTCATCCCCTCAAAGGTAGAGTTCGCAGCTGGTTGTTTCTCGTGAAACGAAACGGTACTCAAAAGACTGTCCCGGTCTCGCGGCGATGCAACTTGGAGACTGGTGATGAAAGACTCAAGCCAAGCGACTCGGTCTTCTAGGCTTTTGACATAATCATGTGAGGCAGGACGCCTTTTGCGGTCTACTTGATTATACTCGCAGCTGTGGTTTGCTTTGACACAGTTCGCGCAAGGCTCTGTCCGAGAGCATTTGAGCTGCACCAAGGGGTGAGCTAGGTCTCACCTGAGCTTTCGGTTATCACATACCTTCCTGTACTGGCATCTCTTGCATCTGGTATTGGTTAGCACCGTGTGTTTGATGCATTATTGAACCCTTACGAGAGGTTTTTGCCTGCTGATGCTAGCATGGCACTGGTTGAAGTCCATTCATGAATGGCTGTGGGTATCAGTCGAATGTCAGGAAGGGAGCACTAGCTTTAGATTAGGGACCAAATTCGTCAAGTACATCACGTGCAGTTCGAATGCGGTGACGTAATCCGGATTTCATTGAATAGCATTGATGAAAATAGCACCATGCTCCCCTGGTCCGAAGTTAAACTTACTGAGCGGCTTAACTGTCATTGCAATGATGAGATACTTTACTATTCAATTGAACCCCACGCAGTCCCAAAAGACCCAATGCTTGTGGAACATAAACAAATAGGTGGGTCGGATTGAGAGCTCAAATTTGAATACCTGTGTAACAAAATATTTTCCTATTCTTCTGAAATATTATACTATTGCGTCGCTGGTGGTGATCTGGAGAAACCCTTATGGCGAATCACACTCTCCACTAGAAATTCTTCAGCAACGCCTTCTTCTCATAATCGTTTGCGGTTTCTCCTGATCCTCATATAGATGTGCGTCTATATGAATTGAGAATGACAAATTACACTGTCGTGTGTGTGTTGCATCTAGCTTGGGAGACCCGCAGCAAATCCGGATTGAATAACATCCGCCAATTTTTGTACGTCGTCCAGAGAGCTGTAAAACCCGAAAGATACTCTCACGCCCCATCGAAAAACTGTCAAGGCCACGTTATTTCGCTTGAAATGCTCCGTCCATTCATCTCCATATAATTTGAGGATGTATAAATGCGGTGAATGGTTGCGATGCTCAGCAGGCCCAAGAATTACTACTCCCAGTCGCTTGCACTTTTCGCGCAATGCGTCGCCAAGGCTATAAAGATGGTCTTTGACGTCTTCAGGCCCCATGATGTCAAGATAAAACTGGAGAAATGCCCTTGCGGCCGATGCTGCCATTAGGTTCATGTTGGCGTGTTCATATCTGCGAGCGGATGGATGAAACTCAATTGGACCATTTGGAATCATGAAGTCCTCAGATGTGTTGCTCACAGAACCATATCCAACGATTGGCGGTGTCGGGTCTAGATCTCGGATGAAATCTTCATGGACGTACAGTGCTGCAAGCCCCAGCGGGCAATTGAGTCCCTTGTGCAGACTGAATGCTGCTGCAGATACACCCAGCGCCTGGACGTCAACATCTGTGAAGCCCACTTGCTGGGTCAGATCGGCGAGAACATGGATTCCCCTCGGTCGGTAGGCGGCACAAATATCTGTCACATCGTTCCACTGTCCACTATGGAACATGATGGAGCTGATGCCAATGGCGCGAGTCTTATCGTCAACATAGGCGGCAAATGTGTTGGCGTTTGCTGTTGTGACGAATCCGTCCTTCTCTGACTCTGTTGGAACTTGTCGAACCTCGACGCCCAGAGATCGCAGAGACAACCACCCATAAGCTTGGTTAGGATGTTCGCAGTCGAGAATAACGACGTTTTCGCCCGGCTGGAGTTTGAGGCTATGCATGAAGTAGCCCATTGCTTCCGTTGTGTCCCGAGTAAAAGCGAGACAGGATGTATCGGCATTGATGTATTGTGCTAGCAAAAGACGGGCTTCACCCGCGATTTGTCTCCATAGAAGTTTGGGCGAGGATTGATGAAGCCACTGCGTACAAAATTGGCTGATTGCCTCGTGGATGACCAAGTTTGATGGCGGCATGAACCCGGCGTTGAGGTGTGTGACTGTCCCATCGGCTACCACGGGTACAAGTCGACGGAAGATGTCGAATTTAGCATTCGAAGATGCTTGCTTTAGCAAGTAGCTCTTTTCTCTGCTTGCGACGGGGGGTAAGACTCCTCTTTCAACGTCGTTGATACTAATGGGAGCCATGATGTTGATAATGGGTAGCAAGGAAGTGTGGATGGGGTGGGAGAGTTGTCTTTTTGATCTCATGGGGCTGGCATTCGACTCTCTTATAGATTGCTGCTTGATTAGTCTCGTATTGCCATGAAACTAAACAGCCGTTTGCATCCCGAGACATGGGTTGAAGGGCCCGGTCGTACACGCGGCGCTTGGAAAACCTGTCAAAAATGCTAATGAGTCGATTTAGAGCGGAGACCCAATTCCATATTTTAACGGTAGAATATCGGTGTAGGCTCGCTATTCCAGCATCATTTATCCGCGAAGTTCAACGGAGACCGAACCCCATGCTTTGAGGAGTCATGGTTAGTAAGTTGTAGGGCGATCCAGTATTGTTGAAGACGGAGACCCAAAGCCATAATTCGAGTCACAGTAATTAGCTACAAAACAGTGTCACCCGTCTCGAAAGGGATTTAGGACTGCAAGAGACGGAGACCCAAGCCCACTGGTGAAACTGGTGTCAAGTTGAACGACAAAGCCGAAGTCGGGGTCCTTGCCATGCGAGTTTGGAGGGTTGGTCGGAGACCAAAGTCCATCATCATCCCGCTAAGCTACGGTCCAGGGGCTCCATCACCACTCTAAGCCTTGAATGAAATTTGCGGAGACCAAACCCCGCCAGCGCACCGCACCCCATAACATGACCCCGTCAAGGATGAGAAACATGATGGTGACTTTGAGCAGCCGCAGAATCAAGGCAGAAAGAATCGCTTATCTTCTCGTCAATTGGAGAATCGCGGGGACTTGTATGAGGGTGTAAATTAGGTGGAGTTGAATGTACCCTCCATTTGCTGGTCGTGGTTGGATCGAAACCGTATTCGTGACCCAGGTGCACTGTACGGAGTGGGACAGTCAAAGTGATGTACAATTTGAAGGCACATTAATGCAGCAACGACAAATTCTTGAATTAAAAATCATTTGAAGTGATAAGGTAGTGAATAATATTTGCAATACAATCTCCATGCATTTTTCGCCTGTCGCAACTTAGAAGCCCAACGGGCGGGTGGTGCTGATGACGTCATTGCCCGGCCAACCAGCCCAGCTCCGTGCGTGAGCGAAACAACAAATCAAGAGTGCTATCAACCCCATCGATACCTGTACAACAACGTCCGACAGATGCCAGCCTTTCCCAAATCTCATCGGCAGTGCTGTCTCCATGACTGGTCTCTCTGTCTCTCCTTTCATCGAGGAGTGGCTAGACGCCATCACTCAAAATTTCGAGTTCGTCCAGACCTTTGAGCAACCATCGAATGCGACGCCGAAGAAACGAGCCGCCAAATTCGAATATCGACATTCAATGACGACTCCTCCCCCATCCACACTTAGCGGCCAGAGCCGAAGGCGCCCCGCATCACCGACGAAATGGCAGCGATTCGAATCCGAAGATGGCAATAATGGAGAGATTGGCTGGTTGGAAGGCAATGATGACCAGACGCCCCGATCAAATGTCAGTCAACGACTGCCAAATACAAATGCGCCACCGATACCGTTCCGCGGCTTCAGCGTCCCAAGCATCACCCCATCACAATCCCCTTCGCTCGTGTCGGGGAGCTCGAACCAGTCGCCATCTGTAGCAGGATCTGAGAGGTCGCAGGCCAGAAGCGGTCGCACAAAGAGCCCCGTCAAATCCGCCAATAGTCTCTGGGCATTGGACTTGCCGGTGATCTATACGCCCATGGGGGATGATGCTGTGCAGATGCTGCCCGGAGATGTGAAGGATCTGTTCAGGAGTATTGAGGAAATTACAATGGACCATTTGGAGGTTATTCCCTCCGAGATTCGCAAAGATGTGGAAGCAATTATTCCCCGGGCAGCGAGGAAAGACGACTGGTTCCGAAATGCCCAGAAGTCTCCTGCTGCACATCACGAAACACCTGAAGACGAGACCACTTACCCTCGCTCCCACAAACCACAATCACCGCTCGATATATCCCTCCATGAGCTCGACCTCTTGCGCGACATTGGAAACAAGTCCAAGAATTGTGAAATTCGTGCCTGCGCAGAGGTAACTTGGAATATGCTAGTGCATCAACCGCTGTTCGAACATGCACTTGCTGGACACGCCACTGTCCAAGCCGAACCTGCGCTCACGGCAAAGATCATGGCACCATTCTCTCCTGCGACAAGTGGACGAGGGGGGGGAAGAGTCATCGAGAATAAGATGGTCGATTTCTGCTTTACTCTCTGGCTGAATGAGGGGAAGCCCCGTCAACTCGAGGGTGATGATAGCGCATCATCAACCGACGCCAGTCTGATGTCTGCGATTGCCAACCGAGTCTGGGCTCAACCTCCGGATGCACAGTCCGTTAATCAGACTGGTTATCCCCCGTTACAATTCGCTCCTATTGCATGCAATATCGAGACCAAGACGTCGACAGCGCAGCAAGGAGGGCAGCTGCAACTTTCTGTCTGGACCGCTGCTTGGTACCAGCGAATACTCAAGCTAGTTCCAGATGGAGTTGCCCAGCATGGCATCATAACACTGCCACTCTTGCATATCGTGGGCCATGACTGGAGGTTGTCATTTGCGTGCTGGCGGCGAGACAGGATTGAGATCGTGGGGGAGCTTGCGCTCGGGGATACCAGGACCTTATTAGGGCTGTACACGCTTGTTGCTGTAGTACGGAAAATTGGAGATTGGGTCGCAACTGATTATCGACGGTGGATTGAGAAGGTGTTTTTGGAATGAAGAAACTCCCGCAGCGACTAAACTTTGTATATAAGGGGAGGCCCGCTCCAGAGAATAAACGGCATGACTAGAGACGACGACTGTTATTCGGCTATTTTTAGTAAAATATCCCGTCGTATTAAAACGATGGAATAGTACTGGATTCTTAATGCGACCAAAGTCTTGCTAATTTTACGACGTATAAAACACCCCCAATCGTTTCCGTTGAGCATGTTCGTCATCAAAGACCTGGGTTTCTAGCTACCCACCGCATCCCTTTCACTGTGGTCCCTCTCGTCTGGCTTATCTCGGCTTTGCAATGACTCGGAATTCTGAATTCGGGCCATTAGTAGTTCTAGTGGACCTTGAATACTCAGCAAGTGCTCATGTGTGGACTGGCGAATGCTTTCTAACAAGCCCATAAAATTCTTTAGTAGGTCCACGGTGACGAGTTCGGTATCAGAGGGCACGCTATTTGTATTCACTCTAGTCAGAGCCGCTGAGGGTAATAGGCATATGGACACTCACTCGGCACGCAGTTCTGCAATCGTTTCCCTGCTTTCTTTCAACGCCTTCTCCACTTCTTCGAGCTTCACAATAATGGTATCTCTCTGAATCAGATACGCCGCTTTTTTTCCGAAGCTTACTTTGACTTTGGCATAGCGGTTGAGTTTCTCAAGATAAGAAATTAAGTGCTCTGCCTTGGCCTTTGTTTCAATCAATCTATGCTCTGTCTCCCAAGCGCGTTTCGACAATAATCTGTGCTCGATTGAGTTCTCAGATATCCTGATGCTCATAAGGCGGTTGTGAAGAATGTCAAGCTCGACGTAGCAGTTGTGAAATCGTTGTCTCAGTTGCTCGGACTCTTCATGGAACGATCGTAATCCATTGAGGTTGGTAATGAAGGCCAAAAGAATGGCTGCTGCAAAAGTGAGTATGCCGAAAACGTTCGCGGTCGTCGAGAGTGGGCTGTCGGAGCAATCAGGGCAGATACAAGCAGGGCAGACACTGCTATTGCCTGTCGTATCCATGGTTCTGCCGATGAGACTTCCTTCAGTGCCGTCTGTCTAGCTTGCCTTGTGGATACTTGAAGAAGAAATATATTGACTACAAGATTGCTTAAAGCATACGGACGATCCAGGGGTAACTCGATTTTAATATCACTCAAGGAGGGGTAATCCAGGTTCAGCCCCAAGAGCAAAGTCAATTGTGGCTTAAAAACTCGACTAATCAAACATGAGATATGTCACTGTGGCCGCTTACATGCAGGTTGAGTAAGTGGCTCTCTCGTTATTGGCAGGTTGATCCGCCTAGTACCCTGTAGCACTGCACATTATTTTATCACACCAAGTACATCTGCATCAGTGAGCCTGCATCACAAAATTGCAGCCCTTTCGCAGGGGGACGTCATAGGCTTGCAGCTGACGCGATTAAGGGTTTACACCGACTGCTGGTGACTCACGATTTGAGATGTTGGGGACATAGTATTGCATTAGATGATGACCTTCAAAAGTCATTCGGCACGAATTTCAGTGCTTTCTCAGTAATAAGTGCCATTTCAACTAACCGAAGGGCCTACCGTCACACAAGAATGCCTCAAGTACCCTATGTTGTTCCATTCATTACGACTGAACATACTGTACTTAAGAAGGAATGAGGCGCGTTACTTGAACATGAAGCCAGTAGTGATCCTGTACTGACGATACCCTAGGCAAATACGCGTTTCCACAGCATGTACCACCTTTCGTGCCCTTTCGTAGGCATAGTCTCTGCTGCAATAATCTCCGCTAAGCCGGATATCAGATCCACATCCCCTGGGCGCATAACCCAGGGATCAGATCGACCAAGCGTAAATCGGTGGCCGAGGTAGAGGGCGATGAAGATGGGAATGCCAATGTATGCAACCAGGAAATTGGAGATGTTGAAGTTGCCGGGGATGAAGTTGCCGAAGCCACTAACCAGGAGCAATACTGATAAGATAGATCCTGACACCCAAACTAAGTAAGGTTGAAAGCGAGATCGATATGGGAGTTCGTCAATCCCCTGAGCTGCAACAGCTTTGCGGAACTGGAGGTATAGAACACAGATAGCGATCCAGCTCTGAAACGCGCTGGTGTTCCCCAGAGTGAGAAACCAATAAAAAACATCCGATGTGCTGCTTTTGATGTTCATGTAGGCCAGGAAACAGAAGGCAATGTTCAATACCATCGCATAATGCGGAACTCCGGATCTGGTGCACTGAGCAAAGATTTTCGGAGCATTGCCAGAGACAGCTAGGGAATACAGACTTCGAGTAGCCAGATAAAGGTAGGCGTTGCCTGAAGACCATGCAGATGTGAGAATGACAGCGTTGATCACTGAGTCGAGTCCTTTGATGCCGGCCTCTTTTGCAGCGATAGCCCAGGGCGAAGCTGCCGCTCCTGAGCCTCCACCAAGCAAACGAGGGCTATTTGAATCGCAGATCATGCTTATGGCTAGCGACCCAAGTATATAAAATAAAATGAGTCGGTAGAAATAGCGACGACCTGCAGTTGGCAAATTTTGTCTCGGGTTGGCCATTTCTCCTCCGCAAATAACCAACAGTTCAGGTGCGAAGGCAAATGGCCCGACGGACCAGGCGACGGTTGCGACAAAGCCAGAAAGCCTGCCGCCATCCCCAGCGACAATCCATTCATGGACAGGGTCCTCTCTCCAGTAGCGAAAGCCCAACATGTCATGATTCGGCCCTCCTCCGAAAATGAGAATCACGGCCATGATCAGAAGGCCGATGATGCCGAAAACCTTGATGGAGGCGAACCAAAACTCCACTTCGCCGTAGTATTTGACTGGGAAGCAATTCAGGGCAACAACAACTACAAGAAATATAGTGATCCAAGCTGCAAGAGGAACTGGGGTATCCCAATATTCAACAACAATCGCCGCCGCTGTAATTTCTAGAGGAACTGCCAGCATGAAAGTATACCAATACATCCACCCGAGAGCAAATCCAAGGCTGGGAGAGTAGAATCTATTTGCGTAGTACGCAATGGAGGATCCAGGGACTGGGAGATATGAGCTCATCTCTGTGGTAGCGGTGATGATCCCGAAGACGATACCGCTGAAGAGCAGATACGCCACCCAGGTGAAGACAGGGCCGCCCATGTGCAGCCCTCGCCCAATACTGACGAAGAGCGCTGTTCCAATGGTGCCACCTATGGCAATCATTTGCGCATGTCTGGACTTAAGTCCTCGGTGGGTAGTCTGGCGTGGGCCATTGCTGTCCTGCTCTCTCTCCACGACGCTAGAATCTGCTGTCACGATATGTTGGATACTCGTAGACACTTTTGGCTTTTCTGTGTCGGAGCTGAATGAAGGCATGGCGGAGATGAGAGTAAGTGTTCTCTCAAAAAGATGGTACACATGAAATAAGGAGAATTAGAGATAAAAAGTCGGTCGAGTCTGACGATGACGCTTCTGGCTGTGAGGAGGAAAGTTGTGCTTCAGTAGATAATATGTACTGACGGGGGCTGCGCTTAATCCGACATGTGAAAGCAAGCCACCATTCAATAAAAATAGGCCTAGCTATGATGTTAGAGTTAGATTTCGTTGTCAGGCCGTTAACTTGACTGGCCTAAGGGCTGAGGCGGGTAATTAAAAACTCATGTAATGTAATATACCATAGAATAAGGTTGGTATTGTGGCCAGAGACCAGAGGTTCGCTCAAACTCAAATCGCTAATCCGGATGCCTCAATCGCAGTCTATTGTGTGTTATCATCGTCTGTGGGCAAAATCCAAGATCATTTTTACATGGAAAAGAAATTGTTGATGATCCATCACCCCTTCATGTGATGTTCCCATTTTCCCATGCAACATTAGGAAGATTCAAGAAAGATACCAGCTAATAAGCTTCAGTTCGCGTTGAGAGTACGTTCTGAATTACTTCCTACGCCATTCTGCCTCATTGGATAGTCAAAATGACTACTGGTGTTCTAGACCACAAATCCATATCCCAGATCTAGATAAACTTTCTAAAAGCGGTTACTCGGTGGGTTGACTAAGCGTGGCCATTAGGCCCCCACCTCTCCCTTAGAGAGGTGGTATCGTAACCCGTAACTGCGTCGGTTATGTAACTGCCTTTTTTAACTTTAGCTATATAGGGCTATAATAAAAGAGGTCCTAAATTAATAAGAAAAATATTATTATAAAACTATTAATCTAAATAATTATATCCTTGAATATGAGATATTTTTATTAAGGAATAGGATTATAATAAATTAATATATTAAGACCCTATATCTAGTACTGTAACTTCAGTATAGCAATTTGAGTATTATTAATAGTGATTTCTAGCTTATCTTCACTATTATCTGAATAATAATTAGATACCTGATTATAATCAAATCCTCTATAATTAATAGCCTGTATCTAAGCCTTATTTTCCTTAGCTATTTTATCTATAAATAGTCTATTTTGAATATTTAAAATATATTATATTATAATCTTAATCTATATAGATATAGTGATCTTAATATTATCACTATCTGATCCTCTATCTTAAGATAAAGGAAGTAGTTCAATTAACGAGACTATTAAGATAAAATCACTAATAATAGTATTAGGGCTTTTAGCCTTATTAGCCTAATTAGTTAATCTAGCTTCCTTTAAGTCTTTCTAAATAATCACTTTAGGGATAGCTAGAAGGGTTAAAAGCGGCTATATTACAAATAGAAAAGACTATCTCTGATTATTAATATTAGTCTAAGACTATAATAATTACTTAATAGTCTCAATCTCTTCTAGAAGCTAGTTTCTATTCTATATTTCCTGTAGCTGAGCCTCTTCCTCTATAAGCCAGGCTGCCTTTACAGTAACTGCTAGCCGGCCCCGAGGGTGGGGCTAAGAGAGCCCGGCTTCCCTAACTATCTTAATAGTTTTATTTTCATAGATATTATAGAAAAGCTCTGCTTATAGTCACTTTTCCTTCCTAGTAATAGTATTTCTGATCTTTATAACTGTGATTATTAATCTTATAATATAACTAGTTAATAATATAAGCCCTATTATTAATTTGAATTTAATATTATATATATATATATTAGCCTTTTTATATAATCTATTCCTTTTAAAGTTAAATAATCTTTTTATATAATAATTATATTATAATAGAAAGATCTAAGATAGTCTTAATATATAAGATAATTATTCTTATTAGGTTATTTAAGATATATAATTTATCTTAAATTAAATATAGGTCTTTTTTAGCTTTTTAAGGTATAATAATATCTCTTTATAATTACTTAAAAAATAATAACTCTTTTTTATCCCTTATAGTCTTATATAGGGGTCCTAAGATAAGCTCCAGGTTAAAGAGTATAAGACTGGCCTTTTTAAATCTAATGTAAATATAATATATTTTAAATGTTACTTTATATAGCCAGTTCTATTAATTGAGGAAGTTATATTAGAATATCTATATACTACTAGTAATGAGGAAGTTATTAAGAATATACTATTATTCTCTTTTAAGATACTAATAAACTCTAATATTAAGAGATTAAAGAAGATAATTTATATAAGAAGGAAGATAGAAAGGGATAATATTAAATATATAATAATACTAGATAAAATCAGGATCTTTATAAGTAGAAAACCTATCTATTAGAAATAATCAATAAATAGGATCTATTTTCCTAGTTATCTAAGAGATAGAAAATACTAAAACTTGATTTTAAGTCTCCTTATAAGATTAAGACTATAATTAAATTAGATCTTAATAGAGAAATTATTAAAATTATTATTATAAGTAAATAAATAATAATTAAAGTATTATAGCTATTATCAGATTTATTAGGTATTATTAAAGCTAGAAGATATATATATTAAGACTACCTGTTTATTAATATTAACTATAATATATTCCTCTAATAATACCTTTACTATTAGGATAAGAAATAAAGATATTAACATTCTAATTATATTAATCATATTTATAGAGAAAAGAGAGTCTTTATTCTCTAATTAGAAGACTATAGACTAGATATTTTCCTTTATTTAGATTAAAAAGATCTTAAAGCTACTATTAACTTATCTAATTTAAAGAGATATCTTATTAAAATTCTAGAAGTTAACCTTCTTAATTAGCTTCCCTATTATAATAGCTTTAAATTCCTTAAATTAGTCTTCTAGTCTCGGAAGATTAAGCTTAATACTAATATAGATAATTTCCTTAATTTTTAGGGTCTTATACTATAGCTCTAGATAATGCTTTTTAAAGTGATATACCTAAGACTTTAAAATCACAGTCTTAGAATATTTAATATAATATTTTTATAAGAAACTAGTATAATTGCGGATAATAAGCTCTATAATAGTAAATACACTCTTTTCCATAATTCTAATAAATGTAATTAAAGCTCACTCCTCTACTATTATAAGAGCCAGCGGATAATCGCCTTTATGATTAGAAGGAAGAGCTTTTCCTGCTCTTAATAAAGATATATATTTCTTTATAATAGAGGCCCTGGCTTGGTATTAAGCAGTGATTTCCGTGATAGTCATCTTGCAAGGTAATGCGGGGTTCTCACGAGTTATACGTATAACTATATCGCCAGCCAGATACACACAGGCTACACAAGCCACAGCTATATGGGATTTAGCTGAAATTGGAGGTATAGTAAGATTGATAATAAAAGATACTAGGGTTCAATTTTGGAAGAGATTGGGCTTGAATAGAAGCTGCTGGCTTATACGGAAGTTGAAAAAGGCAGTTACACAACCGACACAGTTACAGGTTACGATACCCCCTCTCCAAGGGAGAGGGGGGAGCCTAGAGCTCCCAGTGGAGCCTGCGTAACGTGTGCTTAGTCAACCCCCCGAGTACTCTCGGGACTGGAATGAACTTCATTCCACAAATAAGCTCAGAAAAATAGAAATGAGAACCCCGACACTTTTACAATCCGACCCGAACAGATGAAGATGAATCGATTGCTCGTCGTAGGTATGGGGATGGGAGCCCACTACCTCTATCCTACAACACGTGCCTGAACCTTATGGAAGCCGGGGAGTTAATTGAGAAACCGTCACAATGGTTTCGCGGAAATTTCAAGAATAGCTTCGAATAACTTTGAGATCGTTTGCTTAAAGGTCTCTCTCGGCTTTCTGTCATGTGTTAATCCTACATTCATGTCCTAACACTGCAGACCTAAGGATGGCTGCAAAGATAACTGATGACCTCGATGACCGCAACGAAGATGAGGATGGATGTGGAAACCCAACCAACCGTACTCAAAGCTTTTGCCATCGATCTTAATGACTGGCTAATTGTGTTGAGCCAATAAAATTAAAGTAGGATGGAACTTCTTGCTGATAGTAACCCGTCCAGAGCTTCTTTCTGCCAAACGCAAGGAGCGCCGCAGTGCATTGTGCCCCAAACGACCAAAGATCCCCGACACACTGTGTATGCTTCTTACATTTTCGGTGCACCGTTTTCTTCTGTGCCGCTCTAGCTAGGGCTGAGTTGAAAGAGCCTAGCGCATAAAGTTGAGGGCACCTTGATCTTGAGGCTCCCAATATAGGGATCCCATTCCGTCTCAGCAACAAACTCAGATGGATAAAGGAGCTTTGCACTGATAGTTTCCTTGCCCCAAAAAGGACGGATAGGAAGATCTTTGCACACTTCTTCACCCCCACGACGCCAAACAGCTAGGTAACATCTCGAAATTCCTGGCTTATCATCTGCTGGGAGAGCAAGACCCAAAGCGAGCCAGTCGTCGTGCCATGCTGGGAGACCTAGCGGCCAGAATGGAAAACTGTTTGCAATATCGCCCCTGATATCCTTGTACACATCCATTCCGTCGCTGATGAGCTTGAGTTGTTTCGTGCTCATTAGGTCTAACCGGCCACTTAGGTGGACACGACCAAGGAGACTATTGACAACGGTCAGGGCATTGAGTTCGTCATCCCAGTCAGGTTGTGGGTATGCCCATGATGCGCTCTGCTCCGGTGTTACAGCCGTAGGGGCTGCCGCTGAAATAGCTGCATACTTTGCTGGGCTTTGCTGGTCGCTGGTGGACTGTAACTGATGCACAGCCAGCATGGCATAGTCCATTCGCTGCCCCCCGCTTGAGCAGTTCTCGATAACTAAGTCGGGATATCTGTCAAGAAGTCTCCCGACCCATTCTAAGTATGCGCGATTGTGTCCAAGTTGGCCGGCACCCGCACTCGAGTTGACATCTGTGCCTTGTGTAACTTCAATGTTGTAGTCAAATTTGAAGTATTTTGCGCCATATTCATCGACAAGTCTGTCTATCACAGCGTCCATTCTTTCGATGACAGAAGGGTGGCGGTAATCGAGATGATATCGGTTCTTTTCCAAAATTCGTTGGCCATCTCGTTGAAAAAACGCGTCGTCTGGTAGTATCTTGGCAATCTCGCTTTCGACGCCGATCACTTCTGGCTCAATCCATAAGCCAGGTTTGAGTCCCTTCTTTCGTATCTTATCCAACAAGTTAGAAAAGCCCATAGGAAATCTCTTTTTGGAGGGTTCCCAGGCCCCGACACCATTCCACCAGTCCGTCTCATCCGCGTACCACCCAGCATCTATAACGAAATACTCGGCACCGCATTTGGCGACGGGTTCAAGGAGCGCCAGGATCTTCTCCTCATTTGGATCGCCCATGAGACAATTCATATAGTCGTTGAAAATAATCGGCAGGTCTTTGTGATCTTGGTGCTTCCTGCGAATACAACGCCGGTAAGTAGTAAAGGCGGCAACAGCGTGTTCCCAATCTCCATGCATATGGCAAACAGCGACTGGGGCGCTATGGAAGCTAGCTCCTGGTGCCAGAGTTTGTCGCCACTCGTTATCGATGCCAGTGGGCCCTGAAGCAGCAAGAAATATATTGTCCTCGTAGTCGCCGATATCCCAGCGCCAGGAGCCATTGTTCTCTACCTGCCAGAGCCATGTGTCCGTGTTGTCATTGCGCTTGAGCATCCCCATGGGCAAGTGACCTTGGGTTGAGAACGTGCCATGGTTAGACACAGTGAAGGACGCAAGAGAAGCTCTATGGTTTTCTGACAAGCCAAAGACACCAAAGTCATCAATTCCAACATCTGGAAGTGTTTGCTCTTTCCATTGAGCCTCGGCAAACCAGGTATTCCTTGCACTGGAAATTGTATAGTCAGACCACCACTGCTTAGACCTAGTGAGGAACCCAACACATAGAGATGAAAGCTGTGTGACGACAATATCTATAGGTCCATCATTTCGAATTGTAGAACTTGATCGAAGAACGGGACAGCCGTCAAATAGGGTCAAATGGCTCGTGACCGTGAGGTTGGTCTCCTCATCAACCATCTCCAGATCCATCGTCCTGGATTTCATTTCCGGGTTAGAGTGCCTTCCCCAAGACTTGTAGCGTAGTCGCGACCCAATATAGCTTCCAACAAGACTTTTGGATGTTTTTGTCACATGGTTGCCCTCTCCACTCAAACGAACCTCACATATTGGAAGTGTGGACTTGTCGAAGTATGGTGACACGGACTCTTGTGGGGTGTCTTGCACTGGGAGAATATCCTGGAGGACAACACGGCCATCATCTAGACGAATGGTGACGCTGGTGATGCCGTTGTTAAATGTGATGGCGCTCGGATTCTCCATAGTGAATGCTGAAGGATGAGAAATGCGAATAGTGTCTGTGCTTGGTGTGAATTCCTGTTGGACGTCGCTCCGATCAAATTTTATACCTCGATCCCGTCACATGATCTACCCCAAGGGCCATATCCGCCTGTGATAAATGGCCAGGATTAGCGGGGTGCAGCTTCAGAACATCATTATTGTTGGGTGGCCAGCGCCGACAAACAAGTCACAAAAGATACATGTCACCCAACCAACCAACACGCATAAACCCCTCACTCCGCCCTTGTGGAAAGACTGACCCATCCATCAAATGAGAGTGTCTGTCTGCTTGATTTAGTGGAAATCTTTCCCATTGACGTAGATTGCTATCGATCTTTTTCTTAACATGGAAAAAGGGGTTCAGCGGTATGGTACTGGAAGAGTTCGTTACATAATCGTTCATTGCTATGTGCCATGCTTGCGTGCCCAACTACAGATCAACTATGTTCCGAGGTTCATTTCAATTACGACACTCAGCCTCTGCCCGCCAATCTTCAACAGAAGCGCACGTATCCATTGTATGTGGATGGTCATGCCCAAGTATTTCCCGTCTAAGGCCAAGGCAGTCAAGCATTAGGGCCAAAGCCTCGTCAAACTTGCCCATACTTTGCCAAGTATGGGCAAGACTGTGCATGCTGATCAACGTTTTAGGATGTCTTTCGCCAAAGACATTCTTCCTTATCTCTAATACGCGTAGATCCAATTCTTCTGCCTCTTCCAGGCGGCCTTGATCCCAAAATGTTGATGCCAGGTTGCTCATACTCGTTAGCGTACTAGGGTGTTCTTCGCCACTCTCTCTTTTCCAAATATCTATTCCGAGCAGTTGTAGTTCTTCTGCTTCCTTCCAACGACCCTGCCGCCGATATATCAATCCCAGATTGTTAATGCTAGTCAGAGTTTCGAGACATCCATCGCCAAATACCCTGTTGCAGATCTCCAAATGGCGCAGGTGTAGGTCTTCCGCCTCGCTTAACCGGCCCTGCTCCCACAATGTTGATCCTAGGCTGCACATTTCTTCTAGTGTTTGTGGACTTTCTTCTCCAAGCACTGATTTGCAAGCATCTAGTGTGAGCCGCTGTAATTCTTCTGCTTCCTTCCAGAGACCTTGATCCCGGAGTGTTACTCCCAGAGTGTATGTGCTTGATAACGTATCTGGGTGTTCCTTGCCAAGCACTTGCTTCTGTATGATTATAGCCTTTGATAAGAGCTCCCCCGCGACTTTCGCTTGGCCTTCCCATATTAAAAATCCAGCTAGCCGGTGGAGAAGGGCTGCCTTCGCAATCATTTCGTCTCTTGAGCCAGTGCCTTCCAACAGCAACACACTCTGCACATGTGGGAGGTATGCGATGCTTAACGAGCGGTTCTTGAAGGAATGATTCAGATAAGCGGCCGAAACTACCAAAATAGCCCATTCCGCAAACTTGGATATTTTTTCGTTCTTAGTTAGCCACTTGCGGGTGACCAGTTGGACGAGGCGGTGCATATTTAGATGTTCGGCTTTACCCTCTGCGATAAAGGAAAAGGACTTGAGAACACCCAGGGCTTTGGTAAGCAAAATATTGCTCCTAACCCCACTATCTTGACTCTCTTTGGCGTAATAGAACATGAACTCAATGGGAATGTCTTGCCGGTCAAGAAGACACATGAGACAGAGAAGTTGGCTGGCCAAAGGGTTCTGTCGCTCAATCTGTTGAAACGAAAGGGTCCATGTTTTTGCGACTGCATGGTGAGTCTCTGTATCTCTCCCTACTGTCTCAAACTCCTCACTCAATAGAGCGACAAGGTTATGGTCACCTTCGTCAAGGAGCTTCAGATAATCCTTGACCTGGATGACATTCTCTCGAATGAAAGCTGCTGCCTGGGCGAGAGCAAGAGGTAAATACTCCAGTCGAGAGGATAGACTCGAAAGCTCCTCAGAAGAAGTTTCTATTCCTCCAAGTCTTGTTCGAAGTAGCTGGACTGACTCACTCTCGTCCATGTTGCCAACCCCGATGGGAGGATTTCCCATTGTCAGCCTGGATCCCGCCTCCAGGTTTCTTGTCGTAACTAGCAGAGCCCCGTGAGCGCATTCCGGTATATACCGCCCAAGTTGATGATGGTGAGATGGGGTATTCGCCGACTCGGGTTGTTGGCTGAAAAAGACCTGTGTATCGTCGGCGTTGTCGATAACCATGAGCCATCGTCCCCTGTTCTTCTTTTCCAACCACACCTTCACTAATTGCAGCACATCAGACCGGGGGTCATCGTAGCCGGGAATTTCGCATTCTTGTGCGATGTATGCGAATCCTTGGCGAAATCGTTCGGCGTTACTGGCGTGAATCCAGAATACTGACACTTCCGGGTGTATTTCTTGGAGCCAATAGACGTATGCAAGAGCAATCTGGGTTTTCCTATCATGGATCAGCACGCTATACATCACAATTAATATCATAGGTGTGCGAACCCGATACCACCAAGACCATACAGTGATGTCCTCGGCTGTGAAGTGTGTCGTGATTGAGACTCACTGTGGCCAAGCCGACTTTTCAATTGTTCGAGGATCCCAGATCGCCAAATAAAACCCGAGTTATATGCGTAAGGTACGAGGACTGGTATAAATTAGTTCCAACTGGATGAACCTCATGTGATTTACCTACAATGGCTGGTGGATGCTTTGGGTTGATGTATTTCCCCGGTTTGCGAGCTGTCCTGGCCGTCGTTGAGATCAATAGCCTTAACCCACCGCTTAAGTTCGCTACAAATAGCGACCAGGCCAGCATCATCTGCTTTAGCATATTTTGTCATCTGCTTGTGGTTGCCATGAATACCTATCGGAATATAACCCGGTAGAATAGCTGAATCCTGAGGGACGATAAATCCAATTCTCGGCATAGGCAGTTCCTCATAGAAGCAGGTGATTTCAATCATATGCTCTTTCGTCTTATTGCGAGCCAAAATTATCGCGTGAAAGCTATCCTGAATCCGGGCAAGGACTTCGGAATCGCGTCTGAGGACCTCCACAATCTTGGAGTTGGTCTGCTTTATCACGTTGATGGAAAGTGACATGCGTTCAGCCCAATCAGCTAGGCCCGATCCGTGGTGAGGTGTTCCAAGGAATATGATCCCGCGGGTGAAATGGAGAATATTATGAAGGTGTTGCTCTGACCGTTCGTTCGATCTGACCAGGGCCTTTCTTTTGTCAACATTTATTCCTCTAGAGTGCTTGCAAGATCTTACATCTTCGCAGACAAGTCCACCCAAGCTGTGGCAGACGAAGATAATAGGTCGTTCATTCTATTCATGTTAGAGCCACTTCAATTTATAAGAAGAAGTCCCTACTGTATTATCATCCTCTCTATAAGAAGCGAGCGAATTCAGCAGGTTCCACGCATGGTTACCAATGCGGTTCTGTGACACCGTATTTTGCCAACTGGTGACGTATGCATTGTACCCGAACGTGAGAATTCGAGCTTTTGGGAGTTTGGATGGTAGGAGAATCTTAGGCCAAGGCTCTGATTCTCCTGAGGCAGTCCATGTTCTCTCACGATTGCCGCTGAGGCCGTGGACAAAGATGACACTGAGTAGAACCATTAGTCAGCCATGGTCAGGCGAGGCACAAGGGGCTCGTACTCAACAATATCTTCATTCGAGCTATGAAGCAATTTAACGCCAACAGGGAAGGCCCTGATAATGGAAGATGATGCCGTCGTGGCGGCATTTCCCTCGCATTGGTCGCCTTGCCGCGTAGGGAGATACTTGTCTCGTTTGGTTTGGAGGAAATTCCGCATATCGAAAGACTTGGAATAACCCCCTCATAAACACTCCCGATGACTAAGTTACTCGAGCTGTCGAGAGCAACTCGAGGAGTACACACATTTGTCGCTCAGTAGCTTGCTCATTGTTGCAAAACGGAGGTCACCAAAGTGGCGCATTGCATGCCTAGCACGACCAAAGCGGGGCTGTGGCCAGCGACCTCTCACGCATCAATCAGGTTTGTATTTGTCAGACAAGGCGGATAATCCTCGACCAATCGCTAGGTCGTCGAGTGCATTACTGACTGATCTCCCAAATTTTATCTGCCTCAGTGTCCTGTACTTAGTTCCAGAATAGAGCAATATGGAGCATAAGTCCACCAAAAAAAAAACACATAACGCTACTGAAATAAGCCAATAATTGCGTACCTAAAGACTTCAAAAGGCGTAAATCGTGACATGGGAGGTTGCAAGAGGCAGGTCAGCCAGATCAGTGGCAGGAGTAACACTTTGGTGCAAGCGCCGCCATGTATTAATCTCCTGTGTTTGATATCCATGCAGTAATATCACAGACAGAAATGGAACAATTTTAAGACATGTCACATGAAGCGCGTTGATTTAAGAAACCTGAGATTTAAAGAAAGTCTTCTATTTTGGGTCAATTACTGATCCATGATTCTATCGTACAAGCATATAATGACGGGGAATTAAACAAAGCCGCGTTGAAATCATACATAATTGAGTCCCAGGCACCCATCCATGCAATCGAGTTGAGTTATCGAATTATTAGAGCCCCTGAACTGGGATCTCTGCCAATGTGATATTTGTGTCGCAACCTGAAGCATGGACGAGCGACTATTGGATATTGAGATATCAATTAGTAAATGGAAATTGGCCGCGACTCGTGCTTTTCAGACTTGGGTACGACGATGGACAGGATGCCGTCCTTGAAGCTAGCAGTCACAGCCTCGTGCTCGACCCGGGTAGCGAAGTTGAAGCTTCGGGAGAACTCGCCGACAGTGCGCTCGGTGAGCCACCACTTTGCGTTAGTGGCGGGCTTTTCCTCGACTGTCTCGGCCTTTTCGTCTTGCTTGGGTTGGTCTTCCTTAGGCTCTGCCTTCTCATTCTCCTCGGGAGCGTCTTCGGCGTCGTAGGAGATGGACTCGAACTCCTCGTCCTCTGAGACGGTAGCCTGATAAGAATTTCTCTTCACGTCGCTGTCGCTAGTAATAGCATCGCTGGCGTTGGTCTCCTCAGGAATGCTAGCTGGTGGGGCGCTGGAGGTGACAGCACGCTCCTTCTTGCCGGAGATGAGGATCGTTTGAGGGTCGGCGAAGATGATATGGACGTTGTCCTTGCTGATACCAGGGAGCTCTCCGTGGAGCTCATATGCCTGCTCAGTCTCGCGGACATCAAACTTTGGCTGCCAGTGAGGAATGACTCTTCGGCGAGGGGCTTGACGAGAGCAGGTGTCGAAGTCGTCAAGGAGCCGGAAGAGGGGAGTGAGGGAAGCGTCGGGTCGGTAGATTCTGCAAGGCATTTTGGGTGTTTGTTTGATGGTAGGTTTAAAAATGGAGGTGTGGCTTGATGAAGAGTCTTTGAGGATGAGGTGATGAGTGTAAGAGTCTGTTGGTCTTTTGTAGAGTGTGTTCTGATGAGAATAAAAATTGAGCCTTGGAGGATATTTACCGTTGCTTTATAGCAGGTTAATAGAGAGGAAAGACGTCGATGGTGGTTTCCCCCGGCTTCTCGAAAGCTTACAATAGCTCTTTGCTTAGAATAGCTATTTTCGCTTATGTCTCTGATTTAAAATCCCCGGTGGCGCTAGTTGGCTCTGGAAGGGAGTGGATGATTCTAGAGCATACTGGAATCCAGATGCTCGGCTGCAGACCCCAAAGTAGCCGAAAGTCAATAAAAGACAAAGAGAAACAAATGTTCTGCTCATATAGCGATTGATTTGCCCGTCACTTTGTCATTCCTTGCCAGCAGCACACATCTTATCGATCTCGCGTTTTATTTGTCATACATGAGTCCATCTCCACAGCGCTGGAAGCGCACGTGTCACTTAGTGGTCCGTGCGTAGTCGTCGTGGTGGCCAGAAAAGGACGGCCACGCGCGACCCAATGACGACCCAATGACGGCCCCTTCCGACGTGTTATTCCTCACTCACGGGTCAGCGCCCGGACAAGCAGGGCCCAGTTCGGAGCCACCCTACACTCAAGTGTTCAAGGAAAGTCGAGTTGCGAGACCCTCCATCCCATAGAACTTAAATTACATTACGTTGAATCCGTGTGCAAATGACAGCCTGCATCAATATGTAAATTGGCGCTGCACACTTTAGCAGATGTTGAGTATTGCTCCAAGTAACATCCATATTAAACCAACAGCCTGTTTGAAACCCTCCCCGCGGAGCTTTTTATCCAGGCAAATGGCTGCAGCGGACTGCGACTAATCCTAGAATAAGCTTCAACGCGATCTTATCAATAGTGTGTGTGGAGGTGACGAAAAGTTTAACGATGTTGCTCAAGGTTTGTTCACAGCCGATATCACAGATAGTAACCCTGCTTTCGTGTTCGGATTGCACATAAAGTAATCAGGAGAAGAGATGCGCGTCGGGGGTACTCTTTGGGCAATTTGAGGTCATATTTCTCAACCATTACCCTTTAAAAATAATTATTGCTGCCCTTTTCACCGGCAATCGCATTCCCGAGACCAGATTTTGTGTAGCCAGCCCAGACAGGTTGGACCATCTTTGCCAATTGTCCAAACGGCCCAAAAAGGCTAAGAGTGAATGTGGAGCCTGGGTTACTGGGTCTAGGCCCAGCCGCGTCGAGGATCAAAAAGGCATTGACTTTACTAGAGGCCGGACACTGGAATGGTCCTCCCGCGGCTGGTAGAGACCCTCTTCGGCAATCCAGATTCTACCCAATCGCCAATTTTCTTCCAGATGATAAGTTTATGTTGGAATAGCAACTGCCCATTTCCTGGCCCTCGGAGCATCTGCATCTAGTGGCACCTTCAATCATAGAACGAGTGTTGATACAGCCAAATAAATGAACTCCGTGTTTCGCTGCTATTTGGCATTTGAGAACACCAAACTAGGCTGAAATAGTCTACCACCATGAGTCAAGCTTCTCCCAAGCTTCGCTGAAGCTTCAGCCACTGTTGACTTTGCATCAATCGCTACGAATCTGATAGGAGAGAGACACCTTCTCCAACCCCACTGATTCAGGTGCCGGAAGCGAATTATTTAAATCCAGTCAGACGATGCATGCGGGGAATTGGACACAAAGGGCAAAGCCCGCTGGCTGAGACAGTGTTCATGACGAAGTGAGGCGTACGCGCTAATATATTGGCGGCGCACTTTGATCGGCTTATCCAATGTCAGATCGTCAAGCGTCGCACTCATATAAGCCACGCTCGGCCTTCTTCGTCCCCCCTCGCTCATCCGCTATTGTACGAACCCACCAACCACCATGCAACGTTCACGGACCCCTGGGATCACCGCCATCGCTTTTCTTGCATTACTTCCAGGAATTCGAGGTCAGACCTCGACAGATCTTGCTCTTGACAAACTACCAGAATGTGCTGTATGTCTCAACCCCCCCCCAGCTGTGTTAATATCCACATTGCGCAGACTAATAATATCTATACAGACCGGGTGTTTCTCAGGCGCCATCATCAACTCAACATGCTCAGCGACAAACCAGACATGTATATGTGAGAGTGAATCACTGCAGACAGACGCCACAGTTTGCATCACGGAAAGTTGCACTGTAAAGGAATCACTCAGTATGTGCCTAAACCAGGAGACCAGTGCTCGAGTAAAGCTAATGTCACCCTTCAGCGGCGAAGAATGCAACATTGGAATATTGCGGTGTGCCTAGACGACATCATTCCACCAATTATAGTGCACTTAGCTCAGCACTTGCGATTATCTCCGGCCTCTTTATTATTCAGAGGTTCGGGTATAAGATTTATGTAAAGCTCGAGCTGGGTCTAGATGACTGGTTTGCTCTAGCATCTTCGATTACTAGTATCCCGATAACGGCACTTGCTGTTTACGGGATCTCTAAAAACGGATTGGGTCACGATATTTGGACTGTGCCGTTTAACCAGATATACACTTTTGGTAAGTATTTCATGATCATGGAAGTGCTTTACTTTACCGAAATTACATTAGTAAAGCTCGCTTTGCTTTTCTTCTATCTTCGGATCTTTCCAGCACCTCGAATCCGCCGAATACTATGGGGCACTATTATTATCAACACTATATTCGGTATTATATTTGTTATCCTCACTGCGTTCATCCAATGCAGACCAACCAGCTACTTTTGGCAACTTTGGGACAGAGAACATCATGGAATGTGTCTAAACCTTAACGCTATTGTGTTTTCCAATGCTGGAGTTAGTATTGTGCTCGACATATGGATGCTTGCAATTCCGTTATTAGAGATCAGTTCTCTGAATTTAAATAAGAGGAAAAAGATTGGCGTTGGGGCTATGGTTTGTGTTGGTGCCTTGTACAACCCACCCTCCTTTGTTCTATGAAAAAATAAGTGCTAATTCCATATCAGTGTTACTATCGTGAGCATCCTACGTCTCCGCTACTTGGTTAAATTCGGTGCCCAGTCGACCAATCCGACCTGGGATTACATGGATGTGGCTATATGGTCCACATCCGAGATGCATGTTGGGATCATTTGTATCTGCATGCCATCATTCCGTCTATTAATTAATCGATTATTCCCGAAGCTGGAAGGTACGACCAAGCGATTTTCAACCGCCTATAGCAGAAAGAGTACGCAAATGCAAAGCGGAAGTTGGCAATCCAGAGCAAGAGAAAGTGCACTTATAGATACTGGCCCCATTCGGAAAGAGTGCCAGGTGGTCATTGACGAAGAATCCCGTGGTTTAGATCATATGGAGAACGATGAGACAGAACTGGTTCAGAGGGATATGGATACCAGAAGTTCAAGATCTGGCAATACATTGTAGCCAGCAGCAGCATGTTCACTCGTATAACACAGATGGGCTCGCTACGAGCACTCGGCTTAACTACGTCATATGAGATATATTCGATGCATACAACTTGTAGATCCAGAATCCGTGAGGTACGCATTAGCGATGTGTTCATTCCACTTTTGCCGTAGCCGCATTGTAACGTATTAACAGAAAAGTCCAGACTCCAATTTTTAGACGAGGGTAAAGTGCTGAAATTAGTTTAAAAATTTTCCTCCACTCTTGTAAACCAAATCAACTCATTCAAAGCAACCTCCAGCCTCAAGCCTAGTTTCACAGCTTTCCCATGTTCAAAGATGAATTCGGCCTGAAATGAATCGAGAGCATCCTCCAAAAAGTCACTCAAATTCGCGGTATACTTTGTTTGGTCGTAGATATGATTGAATGTTAGAGTGAATCCCATCGAACGATCCGTGGCATCGATGAAAAGTTTGTCACCCTTGACCTGAACAGTCATATCGTGATATCCCGGGTGCCAGTACCTGCCTGTGTATAGGGCAAGCGGTGTCTCTTGGGGTTGTAAATCTTTAATGGGAATATTGTGAACTTTTGGCTTGTTTTCTTTGGTTGGTCCCTTTTTCTCTCCCTTTTTCTTGTATTGATGATTTGGGTGAACCTTGAGATCATTATCTTCTGTGCTTTGACGGGGTTTTCTTCTTTGCCGATGCGGGCGTTCTGCCTCTGGGACTTGTAGGACTTCATCGATTAAATCCCTGGTTAAAATAGTGCCAATCGGACCTGCTCCAGTCGAGTTTCCAACAATAACGGCGCCAAACCTGAACTCAGGGACGAACAAGAAGCGGCTACCGAACCCATCTATCACACCATTGTGCCCAACAATCATGTGTCCCCGATAATATTGCACTTCCAATCCCGCAGCGTATGCAGCAGGTGATGTGTATGGTTTCAGCCTTCTTGCGTTTGGGTTCACGAAACTCCGCATTCGGATCAACCCTTGGTACACTTTTTCATTGATTGGACTTTTGCGGTTCATTAATGCCTGCACCCATTTGGCAAAATCTGCCACGCTCGTGACGATGGAGCCTGCACCTTGGCCCTCTGGACAATCTGGGCTTTGAAACCCGTGGTATGTAGAGCTATCCTTGTACCAGTGGTATCCAGTAGCAATACGGTCTCCAAACCCCTTGGCTCGGGCGCTTTTGGGCTGAAGGCTGGTCGATTTCATACCAAGCGGCTGAAAAAACCGCTGGTCTAGAAATTCAGCAAAGCTCTGCTGGCTTTTCACCTCAACAAGATACGATGCCGCAGTGTACATCATATTGCAATACATATACCTTGCACGTATGGGGGCAGCGACAGGCAGATTTCGCAAGTTCCGAGTGATAGAACGTGCATCGTCTGGCTGCGAAGCTTGGGAGCCAAAGTAGGAGTTGTCATGACTGCGTTCGCAAGTCAGTGATGAGCAAAAGTCTGAAAGTGAGGGCTTTTACGGGGCCATGCCAGTTCTATGGCTCAAGACATCCTCCAAAGTAACGCCCTCCGTATATCCAGCGCCGGGCATGACGAAGTCGTCAGGTAGCAAATTGGACATGATAGCCTCATATTGCACTTCGGGGAAATTCTCATTATCGTCGACTAATAGCCCGACAGATGCGGCGGTCAGGGATTTAGCACAGGATGCGAAGTCAAAGAGCGTATCTGATGTACAAGGTATTGGCGGTTCAATGGATGCTTTTCCGTAGCCCTCGGAAGCAACTTCGTCGCCCTGCACAATTGCAATAGCGAGTCCAGGTACGTGGTGTTGGTTCATCAAGTCCTCCACCTGGGAACGAAATTTATCAGAATGGAAAAAGTCCATGGTTAGGTATAGAGAGGCCAGAATGTGCACAGGCGAAGATATAAAAATGGTGTTGTCGATGGGTGTGCTGTGAGCCTGTCAAGATGCAAAAGTCCGAAAAAGACAGATTCCAGAAAGAAGCCCAGAAGCTACAGAATCAACAAACCTCGGCCTGACTCATTTGCATTTACAAAGGGTCAGCGAGGGTTTCTAGTGGTAAGCTTCAATTAGTCAGCCTCCCAAGCTTATAGCTACAGCCAGCCAGGTCAGCCGCCGAGTAGTCCTCTCAATGGCTGTAAAAAGTACGCGAAATTGGCAATTGTGTGGGCATCCTTAATTGTCAAGATTTCCGGAAGGTGATTATTTGCTGTATCAAGTGAGAGAACCAGCGCCCTCAACGAGCCATTGAATGTATGATGTTACTTCTTGGGCTGAGAGACGTTCATCTGGCTCATGTTACATTAACAAATTTACAAATTCTTCATGTTCAGAAGGCATATCAATACTTGGTAATTCTCATCGTAATTTTCGCTCGCTATAAAACCTCTTTCCATCGGCTCTCTAACTGTAGCATCACTGTCCACACATCCCCGTTTGCAACCTGCGCAGAACCAGCCATCGCGTCCTGATTGTACCGAGCAGAAATCGCTCCATTCTGTGTCTCGTGCCACCCAAGGGAGCTGCTCCCGTATAACCTATCGCTACGATAACCGCTCGCAGCTAATTTAATGTTCTCCATGCCTTGATATGCGACGCTTGCAAGCGCGGAAGTCATGGCTCGTTGTTGTGTCATTTTTTGCTGGGCCAGAATCATCTGCATCCGTGGTATTGTCTCGCACCACACCTTGACGCGCAGCTTCGCGAACTCCATGAAGCCATCAAAGTCTCCCGATGCACAGGCTGTGGTCCATCGCAACCGCATGCGTGGGGAGAAAAAGCTGCAGATGGCCTTGAGAGGGCCACCGTTCAGTTGTGTTTCGCCCCGGCGCACAACCATTGGGTCAAAACGAGACCTCTGAATGACTTCTTCATAGCATTGCTGGCAAGCGGCAATATCAGGAAATCCCTCGCTGAAACCGTAAAATATTCCAGGACCCAGCGTATCCATGGAGCAAACTGGTACTGAAGCCCATTTATGGACGAAGGTCGAAAATCTTGACCACACTCCTGTCTCATAGGCTTCGGAAAGGCGGCGAATATACTCGGCGAAGCGAGGGGCGCCAGGTGTAAGGCTGCATACTATTGTGTCTTTGGGATCGTAATTTGCCAGCTCGAAGTACCTGTCCACTCGCATTGACTGAAGGATTCCTGAGAAGCAGACGACGCAGACGCAGAAGTCAACTGCTGGTCCACGCAGCCGGTAGAATGACCCTCCCTTTGAGCCCGCTGCCGAGCATGCCTTATGTGTTAGAAATGCATTTGCTGTTCGCCAGAAAAAATTGTAGTCTCGAGACAGTTGAGACACCTGCCATGATACTACCACAGGAAATACCTTGAGAAGACAGGTACAGTTCGTGCCCCGTGGTAGGCTGGCGACAAATTCAAAAGAATCTGCAAATCTCGTGCTGCCAGCTCGATCAAGGTAACAGGCTTCACAAGCTATGGATTGGTTTAAACCCCGTACGCGGTACCACCGTCTACTGGTCGCGCTTACTGTCTTGCCATCACATATCGGCATAAATATGCGTTTTTCCGCTTCCTGGGTCCACTGATCCCATCCCCCGTTTTGCGTGCTGTACTTTCTGAACAATCGGCCGACAAGAGCTCCGGAGAAACAGCAATACCATTTCTGAGTGGGGCCTAGAACTGAAGTGGTGGGAGCGAAGTATCCTGCAAACGGAGAGTCGAGTACTTCGTCCTCATAACATGCTTCACAGACCACAAAGCCTTTAGGGCTGCTGGATGTCGGGGAAAAGAACTTGATGCCTTCTTTGAGCATCGTACCACTCCATCCCTTGCAGTCCGGAATTGTGAGTCTTCGTGTCATGAACTCGGAGAGGGCATGTGTGCTCTGACGTCTCTGAGCCTCGGGCCAGATGTACAAAAGGATCCGATGTATGTTGAAGCGACACCTGCCACTTGTCTTTTCGACCTTCTGAAACGCGCCGCGCAGAGACGTCGCGGAGATAAACTTATAATAGCAATGCGTACAGATAAGCGACCCTGGTGCCTCCTGCAGGCAATACCAGAAGGTTTTGTAGTCAACTTGACGCGACTTTGGGCATTCCTGCAGAACTTCGTTGGGCTCTCCATCGAGTCGTGGCTCGGATGATATCAGATACGGGAACTCAACTTCATCGTATTTAGGAACCGATACTATGGTTGTTGCAGGCGGGTTGATTGATAGATTGCTCAACAGTGGCATCAAACCGCTCACATATTCTGTAGGTGGAGTTGCGACCTCTGGTAAATCGCACCCGAAGGATTGTCCTGAAGATTGGTGAGCTGGTGGTGTCGATAACTGGTTTACATTCGACTGGAATCCCGCGAGCTGGGCAGGGCTGACATTTCCGGCAGATAACTCTGCTACGTAGTGATCAGAAGACTGGGCCGACGTTGATGTAGGGCATTGGCTCTGGGTCTGAGACCCTCGCGAGTGTTCGAAAGAATTCGAGGCGATTGTGTTAACAGGAATAGGCTGTTGCAGGCGATTTTCAGGGTAAGCTGGTGCCTCGTACACGTATAAATTGGGTGCCTGCGGAGGTCTCGGCGGAACTGTTGGTTGGAGTGGAGAACTCTGGCTTGCAGGAGCAGGCTGAGATGATGGGTAGTAATTGTAGCCTCCAGGGTTGACCTGCTGTGGTGCGATTGGGATTCCGAAATTTCGTTGCGGTAGGGCAGGAGGCTGATGCTGATAGGGCTGGTCGGCTTGGTTATTGGACCACTGCGCCGGTGATGACATGGGAGGCCGAGAAGGATGTTGGACTTGGTTTGCTGGCGCTTCATGCAAATACTGACGGGGATCGGGAGAATAGTATGTCGTGGGAGATGACAACACTTGTGAGATCGGTTGCGACCCTTGACTCTGTCGTGGTGGTTGTGGAGGTGGCGGAAGAGATGACCCCGGCAGGTATGCATACGCATACTGCTGCTGTTGGGGGGCAGCCGGCGCCGGAGCTATAGGCGGCGTCTGCTGCCCGTATGGATTCCATGGTGTATGAGGGTGTTGAGATGCCATAACTACCTCGAGGACTTGGATCAAGGTATGGAAGGAGAGGAGGCCTCAAGATGATGAGGGGTTTAGCTGAACTACCACTCCTCACTTACGAACGACATTATCATAACATTTCCTTGTCCACGTCGTCAAATACTGTTAGATATGCGGCAAGCCGACATATCCGAGACTATTCCCTGCGCCTCATCGTTAGATGCCGTTTGATCCGGTACTAGCCCAATACAAGAGAGGATCAAATAAACAGACCCGTTTCTTAAATGATTGAATCCGCTTTTGTTTAGTCACATGAGATACAACTCACTCCTTACCCTAGCCTTATCTTTTCACATGGGGTTCGCATTGTACTGTCGACATCAGCCCAGATCATGAGCTCGAGGAGTTTTGTCAGTTACTTCGAAGCTTACTAGGATCCAGACCCCTTTGAATTCACCTGATGATCTCTTAGTCACGCAAGGGAATTCGAGGACATTTATTTCTAGTCATTCAATTTGAACAGTTTTGTATCCGGCCACAATTTTACACGCATCCGTAGCAACGGAGAATTCCCGAGAATGATCAAATTCACCCCTACTGGCTCCTTGATTACCTAGGGGGCCCTGCAGGTTTCGTTGCTATGTGGGACAGACAGATCTCCATATTTTCCGACGACGCTAGGATCTACAGATACACCATCAATGGGTACGTCATTATACCAATCCTAGGTATCAAGAATTCTCTACACTGTCCTATGACTTCATGTTTTACACTAATTGGAGATCGCGTAGGGGTATTGGACGCGTGCACTTAAAGTTCACACAAGAGACAAAGGCAATAATGAACCGAGTAAAATAAAGTGGGAGTCTTTTTAAAATTAACAGATTAACGAAGCTTGAAGAGAAAATGCACCACAGAAACATAGAAATAGTTTCAGGGCACCAGTTGAGAAATAGATTATGTCGGAATGGATAGTCGCATATTACAGCTCTTCGTACTCTTTTGGCAACTCTTCCCCTTCGATCCACGCCCTGATTCCACGCGCAAAAACTTCTGGGAACTGTAGGTTCCATGCATGAACCGCATTCTTCACCACAAACACCTGGCTCGCATTGCTTCCGCCCTCTCGCAGCAATGGGCCCATGTCCCGTGTCGCTTGAACATCATCTTGGAGGCTACCAGCAATAACTGCTGTCCGAACATGAATTTCCCGCACTTTGTCGTAGTCGAAATCCAAGATACTTGTATAGTTGTCGCGCACCATTGTCCACGATCTGTTTTTCGCCATCTCGGCTCTTAGCGCTTCGTGTCGCGCCATCCCGTGACTAGAAGCCATCCACCAGTAAAGGCGGTCTGGCATCGAATGTAACAAACACAGCAATATCCAAATAATAAATGGCCGCAATGAAAGCCACCTGTAAATGCCTCTGAAGGGATGTGCGCCTGTCGCGAAGACGCTGTGCACAAGTTCCGGGTAACAACGGGCCACCTCTAGTGCGATAAATCCACCCATGCTTAGTCCGACGACATGGGCTTTACCCCCATGGGCATGGCGTTTGATCAGATCTGCGACACGGTCGGTTGATGTGGGGAGATTGGCCGGGAGGATCTTTGAAGAGTTGGAGTGGCCGTTCACGTCGACGACGACCAGGTGGTAGTCCGATGAGAGGTAAGGGGTTACATGCTCCCATTCCAAATGGCAGGAAAGAACTCCATGAAGAAAGAAAACCGACGTAGATCCAGCAGGGTTGATTTCAAGGTAGAAAAGTTCATCGTCGTCAGATGTCGCCTCGTCCTTCAGTGGCTGCCGCCTTGTTGTCATGGTTCGTAGCAGAAAAGTGATTCCAGTATAAAAAGTATTCGATGTGTTAGTTCCGAAAATAATTAGGTATAGTGTGTACTTCTTAAATATTCAATAGCTGGTGAATGCCAGCCACAGCATGATTGTCAGCAGTTCCACCATCTGACGGTCGCCCCATTCATCAGGCGCTTCCAGCATCGATTCTGTTCTAGGCTAGTCCCGCCTCTATTACCAGCCCAACCATACGCCACATCATCAAACGACGGAAACGCCACTTGGATGTAAACCCAGTCAATCACGAAATATTCGGTTATGGTTGGGCAAGGCTGGAATAAGGCCATCGGCGGCTGCAGGATGGCTGCTTCTCTGACCCGCCCGTCAACCTGGGCCACACCGCCAGGGGAAGTCTTTCAAGTGCCGTGGCAATCAATGCACAGCCGTTGAAGTCTGTACGCTCCGACACGTCGACTAGACCTAATCCGGATGGCGCAAGATATCTCGTTGCTTATTTTTCCATCGAAAACCATCACATTTTTATTATTAGAGCAACATGGTTATTTCTTTGCTTATTGAGATATATGTGACATTCTGCAGGCAAGACATATCATCTTTCTGCAAAGGGCTCGGGCTGCGACCCATACGGAATAATCCTCACCATATGTCTTCTTTCATTGTCCTGGAAGTCAGGAACAGCCGTGTGTCCACACGAACGTTGGTCCCAGACTACTACCGTCCCCTTCTCCCACCTCACACGGCAGTTGAAGTCCAAACTCCGGATGTGGTTGTGGAGGAACGACAGGAGATTTTGTGACTCCTCCGGCAGGAACCCTTCAACTTGACGAGCAATGGCGGGGTTAACAAACAGTGCTGGCTTCCCGGTAACAGGATGCTTGATGACCAGCGGGTGGGTAGCGTTGATGGCTTCCTTCAAGGCACGTTCAGTGCCAACTCGCCTGACCTCTCCTTCCGAAGCAGATGTGTGCAAGAGATTCAGCGATGAAAGTGTCTCTCTGAAAGCTGGTGACAGTGCCTCATAGGCCGCTGTAAGCGAAGTAAATGCGGTATCGCCACCACCCGACTCAGGGGTTTCAAGGACCCAGAAGAAAGTGGTCGATGGGACGTTGGGCGTGAAGGTCTGATCAATGTGCCACAAGTCGTAGGTCGTCCGCGGTCCCAGAAGAGTCCTCAGATTTCCACTGATGGCATGTTAGCTTTATGGATACTTCATCGAGATTGGGGTAGCCTTACGATTTCTCATCAGCGTAGACAACATGGAACTCGGGCCCAGTGCCTTCAGGGTAGCCCATTGTAGGGTGTTGATGAAGCGGGCCATAGTGTTTAACAGTGTTCAGTTGCTTGTCAAAGCCAACGTCCGCAAAATCTTGGTCCCTCTGGGTTGGTTTTTAGCAGCAATTCGTGAACTTGGAAGGGGAGAGGCACTGACAAAAACGACGACACCTCTCTCGGCAGCCAGCAGAGCGAGTTCATCCAGTCCACTCGCGCCAAGCTTGCTGATCTGTACCCCGCGGATTTCAGTGCCGATCCTCGGGGTAATATTTGTCACAGTCACCCCGGCCTTCAAGATCGATGGCTTTGACGGGTCTGCACGATTGCCTGGCTCGTCGCCCTCGAAAATGGGGACCACCTTGGGTGCGACATACCCATCGGTTCGAGTGGGGAGATATGCAGGGTACAACGGCGCTGAAGACATGACGCCTGGGTGTATGGTGTGCTAGAGAGAGAATTTGAGGTCTTGGGAGGAAGTCTGTGCTCGAAGCTGCATGCTTTTGAATAACCGATGCAGCGGCATCTGCACATATTGTATTTGACGCATGGCCGTTATCTCCAAGATTAATTGCCGGCAGCCTTGATGTCGGCGACTGGCCGACCGAGTTTGACAGAAGTGGTAATAATGGTTGTCGTCATCGGCTGCCAAGCCAACCGTCGCACGCTAGTGGACAAATAAACTCTTCACAATTTGTCTATACAAAGACGCAATCGATGCTCTCTGGGGGCAGCTAACCACATCGGCTTTGAAACCTCCAATTGCCATGCTTATTATTGGATTGCTGGACCACGGGTGGAGAATCGCGTATGCCCGAGGTCTCCACCATCTAAAACGAACCGAACTACCATTCATCGTTCGTGTCACGGACATCGCTCCCGGGTCGGCACACGATTCAGGATGTTACCTGAAATGGAACCCCCAGACAGGATTTCGTCATTATAGCCTTGAAGTGGACAGCCCAGAACAGTGATTCAGCATGGACCAGAAAAAATCCTGGAAATTGGCTTGCGTACAGCAACGGGCAACAGAAACACTCAGGCATATTAACATTCTCACGACATATATAATGCCTTCCCCTTGACTGATTTCGCCGATCTCTTCAATCAGCTCAGATTCCAGACCCACCACCAAGCCTCCCGGTTAACTGTCTGACCTAGTCGGCAATCCGCAACCATGTCGCCCACGAACAGTCTGAAGAACAGCTCGGCCCCCGAGGAGCGTCAGATCGATGCGCTTCCCGACTCAACCTCGTGGCTTGCCAGAGTCCACCCATACTTCAAAGACCCGAGACATGTGCTCCTACTGAAGCTTGACACCTTGCTTCTGTCATGGGCGTTCGTCGCTGGTGTAAGCCACACCCCCACGTGCGACTTTGCAATCACAGCTAACGGTATTCCAGCTATTTAAAGACATGGATCAGAGCGCCACCACTGCTGCATATGTTTCAGGAATGAAGGAGGATTTGGGGCTGTTTGGGAACGAATTGGTGGAATTCACCACATGGTTCTCTGTTGGCTACGCCCTCTTCATCGTTCCCTCGCAATTGATCCAAACACGGGTCCGGCCCTCGGTCTTCCTTCCTTTCTGCGAGATAGTGTGGGGACTTTTTACCCTGTTCACTTACAAGGCGCAGAGTGCTAAGACCATCTATGTACTGCGCTTCTTTCTCGGAGTCTTCGAGTCAACCTCATGGCCTGGCATCGTGTCTCTCATCCTGAACTGGTAAGGACTCATCATCTCCAATCCGGTGACTATGCTAATGACTTATAGGTACACACCAAAGGAACTTGGAAAGCGACTGGCTATTTTCGGTGTCAGCGGCGTGGCAGGAAACATGTTCTTGGGCATTGTCCAGGCAGCTCTCTACAAGAACTTGAACGGCGCCCACGGCCTCGCAGGCTGGCAATGGCTGTTCATTGTCTCAGGCATTATGACCATTTTCTGGGGCCTTGTGGGATTCCTGGTGATCCCTGATTCGCCCTCCATCACACGAGCTCTGTACTTGACTGAGCAAGAACGAGAGCTTTCGCGCGCGAGAATGGATGACAGCGGAACCAAGACATCCAGCATCATCCCCTTCAAGGTCCTGGTCGAAAAGCTGAAGCTCCTCGTCAAGACCCCCATCACCTACCTGTATCTGGCTGGTTACCTCCAATTCGCCTGGAGTCAGCGCGCCAATTCTTACTTCCTTCTTTACCTGAAGGGGCTCACGGACTCGAATGGCGACTCGCTGTACTCCGTCTACACCGTCAATCTTATCCCACTGGGAGGATACGGCATCAGCATCGTCTGCAACATCGGACTGAACGCGCTCAGTGACTGGAAGGGTTGGAGATGGCAGGTTGCAGTCGCGGTTGCGGCTCTACAGGTGCTCGCGACCTCAGTTCTTGCCGGCTGGCCCGACTCTCGACAAACCATCATGGCTTTCTACTTCCTGACTTTCGCTACGGCGGCCTGGGGATACGCGCTCTTGGCTTGGATGGCTGAGATCCTCCGCAAAGAGCCAGAGGTCCGATCAATCCTTGTCGGAACTGCCGTCACTCTTGTTTACGCTGGACACGCCTCCATCCCACTGCGGGCGTGGCGCGTGGCCGACAGCCCGAGATACCCAATCGGCTTCCCCTTGGCTGCAGCCTTTGCCGTTGGAAGTATCATTTCTATTTTGGGATTGCGCTTCTACGTTGACAAGCATCCTGATATTGTAGAGTGGGGACTGGACCAAGAGGGAGCCAAGTCCAGAGCGGTCGAGGAGATCATTCCCAGTGACAGGTCGGCAGCTAGCGATGATGTGAAGGAGCCGGCTCAGCAAACTGTCCGGGTTTAGCCTAGGTGAGATGCGATACATCCAGAAATAGCAATTTATATATACAGAGAAAATCAATTTCTCACTTCCCCAATATCAGGAATCCTTGTAGGGTTGTCCCAGATGATCGTGAAATTGGCAGTCGCAAACACCCAAGTCAAAGAGTCTCCCAAGGCCATTTTGAAGCCACCATAATACTCACTTTTGCCATCTTTTGTGTCGCCTACAGAGGAAGGAAGTATGCAACCTAGGTCTGTTCTGCTATAGAGTATATACTGCCAGCGTTGGCTTGTGAAATGGAGTCGTCGGCTCGGAATTTCGTTGTTGCTCGAAAGATTGTCGGGTTGATGCCCTTACCTGATCTCGGAATGTGACCCTGGTAGCCTCCCAGTGCCGGGCGAGAGCCCAGAAGCTACGCATATCAACTTAGAGGAGAGTAGATAACAATGGGACAGGCGCTTGAAGAATTTCGGGTATCTAAAATGCTATTATTTCTAGTAATTACACATTTTCTACGGCTATCTATCGTAAGTCATTATATTCGTGGGTATCAGAAATGGAGTTCGGCCCAGCTCCTTTACACCTGCTTCTAGGCCAGTGTGGTCTACTCCGGGAGTGTACATTCTCTTTCACCCCTGTTTAACGTCATCGGTTCGCAAACCCTCCATGGTACTCTGTTGCTTATGATCATCAAGTAGGCGGCGTAACCTCGTTTGCAGGTTGGCTGGAGCTTTGGGTCCCATGAGAGAAACGGCATGGTATGAAACCGAGATTGAACGGCTCGGCGAAAATTGGGATGGGCGGTCCAACTTGTCGAGGAAGGTAGAGGGAATCCAAGCTGTGTAGAAATATAGGGTCCGCGGACTTGCCCAACGAACACCGATGAGGCTGACCTTGTGACCCTCCTCTCCCGCACTCGTGGTTTGCTTCTGCTGCTTTTGCTTCTGCTCATTCGGCTGCTTCTGTTGTTTCTGCGGTTTCTGCTGTTTCTGTTGCTTCTGCTGCTGTTTCTGCTGCTTCTGCTGCATCCGCCGCTGCTCTTGAGCCAGGGCAATCAAAATTGCCAGGATGTATGGGTCTTCTGCGTCGTTTGAAGGCTTGTGATGCCTCAGCTTCTTCTTTCTCAACGCGGCAACTGGACGATTCCCTCTGGTCGACTCCTTAGAGTGGCATATGCGCTTCTTGCGGAGAGATTCTAAATTGTAGAGGTCGATGTAGGCCAGAGACGGAGCGGCGGTGTTTAACGACCAAACACCGTCTGTCAGGACGCTACAGACTGTGCGGCGACTGAAACGGAACGACAACTGATCAGATCTGAGATTTTGTTAGTAGGGGCATTGGTATTTGGACAGGGACAGAGCCGGGGGCCTACTTTTGGCATTGGAAACCGTGAGCAACGAGGAGTTCATGCATAGCAGCTCTCTTGAACCCCGGAATGGACAATGTGCACATCTGCCTCGCTGCGCGAATGAGATCCCGGCTTGGCTGGCTTTTTGAAGCTTTTTTATCCTGGGCGACGCGTGGTGTATTGTCCGGTTCTGCAGTGTCGCGTCTCTGCTTCGGTGGCCGTTCGTTCAAGGAGAACTGGCAGCCCAGCAACCGCAGCTGGTCAGAAGTCCAGTAGATGGGCTTGACGTACAGCTTGGTTCGGCAGTGTGCGCGAAGTATGGCATTGATCGAGCCCGACTCGGGCAACTTATTGACTGCATCGGGAGAATCGTCGGTAGGCAGTGGCTGTGGGCGCAGAGCTGAGGAAGAATCGGTAAGGAGGCAGCGATGCGACGTCTGGGAGCTTAGAGGGTCGGCCTGAGCCTGTTGTGTCGGTCCAGTTGGAGGGAATAGAGGTGCCGTGAGGTCGAAGAATGGCAGGAATAGGTCGAGATGTCTGGTCAGCAGTAGTAGCGATGCGGGCGTGGGCATTTTGACGCCGCAGATGGGAGCTGGGATGGAGCTGGGATGGAGCTGGTATGAAGGTTGCCTCAATGCCGACGAATGCCGTCTGGTAATTATTTTCCAGGGTGCGGACGTCATGTCTTAGGTATGTTCCACCCTGGCTGCTCCACTATGCGCCACTGGCTGTTTTCAACTTAGTCGCTAATCTGGCCCCGCCGTTATACTCATCCTGGACTGGTCGGCCTAGTCACTGCCTGTTGTAATCCCCTACAGCGTCCCCCTCATCTTGATTCATATTCTGCTCTACAGAACCGTCTCCATTCAGCCGTTACAGGACTCCCCATAAACCCGGGAGGGCTGACATGATAATTAACTGGATCCCTGATACTCTCGCCTTCTCTGTCCAGCTTTTCAATATCACGCAAAAGACCGACCTTAGACCTTCCACAGCCGACAAAGTGAACCATATCCCCCCTCTCAAACAAGCTGTTCAAGTACAACTTGGTCATGTCCGCGGTCTTGCTCGTGCAGTAATTGATAATCGACTCAAACGTTCCAGTATATATATGCATACTTTCTAGAGAAAGGTCGCGGACTCTTGTTCGCTTGATGAATTCGAGCAAGTCCGTCTCTCTAATAGTGAATCCACGAAGTCTGCAGCGCTTCAGGTTGGGCAGCCTCTCAAGGTCGACCACGTGCTGTAGAATCTTTTCTCCCCAGGATCGACTAATCGTACTGGGGCCACCAGTCGGTCGAATATAGAGATAATGCAGTTCTAAATTCTCAAGTCCAGCACACAGCGAAAGCAGTTTTGAAAGGCCGACAAAGTTACTTGCATCTTCAGCTTCTGCTTGTCTTTCGGCTGCACTCCTGCTTGTGGCTAGCTCACTTTCGTCATCAGTCTCGTAGTAGTCTTTGTAAAACTTGACAACTCGAGTGCAGGTGCTGATTGATAGTGACTCGAGGGCTGCCAATGATTCGGTAAGGCCGGGGTTGTTCCAGTCGATTTCATCAAGTTGCTCACAGGCAATGCTGCATTGCTGAAGATCCGGATCATTGAACAGGTTGAGATTCTTGATTTGCAATTTACTCATAGCCAACGCTTGCAGAGCCGTGTTAAATGTGCGGATAGTGCATTGCCACACGATCTTCGACTTCGCTCCGCCTCTCTTATCAACAGGTAGAATTCGTTTCTGGCCGTTGCGGACAACTGCTACCCTCAGCGTGAGTGATGGAAGGCTGTCACTTTTGCTGTGTTTTTTAAGCTCATCGAAAGCTTGGCGGAGTAGATTGACGTCTTGCGTCCTCCTCACTTCCTCGCTATGCGTATCATCAACCGTTTTAGGCTCCCATTCTTTAACCTCGTGAGCGATACCAATGAGATACAACTCCTGGAATAAAGATCGAAGCCCCCCGGCTTGGACACCCTGGGCAAAAGCCTGCAGAGCAGTAGTTCTCATTTCGACATATGTTGATTTAAAGAAAGTCTTGAAGAATGACAAGAGGACTTCGTGGCCAGCGATTTACAGGTTAGGCGGAGATTGCAGATAGCTTCCAGGGGGAGCAACTTGACAATAGCCTCGACAATGTCGTCTGGACAGGCTTCCAGAGTCAAAGCCATACTGTCAATGAACTGGAAGCAAAATTAGGATGTGTGAGGTGATGGGCGGTTTGGTGTTGGTCGTTTCCTTGGGTGCAGAAATTGGACCATGGTAAAGTAAGAAATGCTCAGCCATAATCTCGGCGGGGAGCAGCACATCCCTAGGCCTTACCCCGCTATTCATCGAGGCATCCCTAGCGCCAAGTCCTCTGCCAAACAAATTATGTCTACTTCTTAAGATTACTAGCACCGAATGACTCATGGCGAGACTCGAACTCCATGCAGCTATGTTATAGGTGGCAACGCTTCTGTCAATAATTAACCCTCTCATCGCAACTGTTGGCCTTCCAAATCTTCGTATCATGCCGCTCGGAGACTCAATTACCAAGTGAAGTGGCTCTACCGACGTGAATGGCTATGGAAAACACCTCTAGAGTATGCTCGTAGCTGACTGAGTTCCCTCTATTGAAATGATCGGTAGCCTAAGGCACAGCAATATGCAAAACAATGATCATCAAGGTCACTTCGGAAGGTATTTACGAGAAATAGCGGGGTACGATAGGAACTCAACAAGAACGTTGTCACAGATTCTCATCACTTGATATGACACTCAGTTATCCTGCTGACAGGTAAATAGATGCTGAAGCGAGGAACGTTACCTAGGAGGATCTCCATGATTCCAACCTGAGGGCGACTGTATTTATCTCGCAGCTGTGTGATGATAAGTAAGTTGAATGGGTTCTGTTAGGTGCGATTACTGGACTTGGCTGAAATCAAGACTCAATCATTGCACCAGGTCTTCTGCATGGTGATGGTGATGGTGATGATCCCACGCCCGAAACCTATGTTCGCTGAGGATTTGCCGCAACGAGACAGGCCTAGCGACCTCAGTCGAAAGTCCCAGCTGGCGGATCGCATCGCCGTGGCATTGAATCGCATCTGGATCGATCGAAGAGGTTTGTACAACGACCCCGCCATGGCAATGCCGGTGGGCGGCCACATCCCAAGCTTGCGTAGTCGCAATCCCTAGAGCGAGCTCCGACGTCCCCCGTACCGTGATGATGACCGACTGCCCATCTAGAGCCCTCTGGTAGCGAAAGAGCATTGCTACACCCCGCCTGCCGTTCCATAACTCCATCGTGTCAAGTCTCGGCATCTTGAGCGCTGCGGCAGCGGCGTCTCGAAGCATGTTGTTGATATCCAAGGTGTCCGCATCGTCAGTGAGGACCCTCGAAGTCAGCGTCAGAAAAGTGAGCTTATCCCACGTCCATGAATCTTGACGGGCTGCGAAGAAGTAACTGGCGTCGGCCATGAAAGAGGTGGACAGCGTCGTGAAGTGCAGGCTGGCGTGGGCAAGTTTCCGGCTCACGGCCGGGTTCGGCACCCTGATAGCGGGACACTGGATATATCTTTCTGGGTATGACTCGTTGAAGTTCTCGAATATCGTCAGCTTGCACAATTTCGTCAAAGGAAAAGATTCGATCAGCGTCTGGTTGCCTGTATTCTGGTTGGTCAGCGGCTGCGTCGACTAAATCGCCAGGGGCCAGGCAAGCACTTGCGTTTATCGGTTTGCATCTCAATTCCATCCCACTCCCTCCAGGGTTCGTAACAAAGCTCCTTCATGTTGGGGAACCGCGTGAGCATGTTGGCGAGCGCAACCGGCTTCCATCGTCGGCGGGTCTGCTGGCGAAGGAGCACGACCCCGACGACGGGTACCAAGGGGAGACCCCGCCACCACTGCATCTCGGGTTCCTCGTCGTCGAAAGGCCCCTCGCCCATGATCTCGTCGAATGTCTGTTCGATGGCGAGATATTCGGGAGCAAGGAACTGCTGCCCAGCAACCCAGCCATGAGCCGGGTCATTTATCGGCGTGGTTCCTTGTTCGTGTCCACGGCGAGACGGGCACTCGCCTAGGTCGGTGTCTGAGCAGAAGCTTAGGTACTTGAACCAGTGCTGGTTGTCACTGGGCGAGTAGACACTGATATCGAGGACCAAGTCACCGCGAGGCTCCCATGCGCTGAGTGTCGTGAACAAGCTTTCAAACGCATCCGCGATGAATTGGTTGTCGATGTTGTCCAAACCCCAACGGTCCCGGTCAGTGTTAGCACATTGGCTGCAATCGTAGTGCTTCAGTTCCACGCGAAACCAGATATACCGAATATGGCTTCTCTTTCGGAACAGAATAGCTTGAGAGTTGAGGTCGGCGAGGCGCGGTACCGTCAGGCTGATCTCGGCAAAATTGCGTGGCTCGATAATTGATTGCCAAGCTCGGGAAACGGTCGCGAGCAGGCTGCATCTCCCGCCGAGAACTGGCAGGAGACCAAGGATCTCGTTTCGAATCTCGGGAGGCAGACAATCCCAGGAGGTTCTGTCCCTAGACATCTCTGATTACGCGTGCAGTATGTTTAGTGTGAAGGATCGCAGTTGGCGTTGAATGAGAAGGATGTGATGGGATGAAATAGCTCGAAGTTTGAGACGTGTGTTTTGGGGGTGAAGAGAAGGAGAAATAACAGATACTCATACCTTTCTGGAGAGGGCTTTGCAGTCATAGTTACAAGTACAAGCTTTTCAGCTATGCAGCTCAAAGCTTGAAATTAAGCACCTGTGTGGTTATCGGAATATGATGACCATGATGTGGATTTTTGGATTCAGCTCAAAGTATAACAGGAAGCAAACAAGGGGAGCGGACATGGCTAAATGGAGAAGGGGTTGGTAGTGTCTTCATTGGCTTACCAAGTTTGGCGTCGTCGGCTGCGTCGATATCGTCAGACTCCACCTCCTAAACATGAGCGTTAGACTTGATCTATATAACAAATACATGACGACTGACGATTCTCGAATGGGTTCTATTCTCTTGCAGCCGTCGTGAGATGCGATTCGCTCTGCCTGAAATGAACCCCACGATGCTCATGTCACCCCTCAATCTTGCTGGTTAACATTGACTGTTCTAAATTTTGCAAGAGTGTTGCTATTCGCACACACCCGTGTACAACTGTTTTACAAGATAATTACCAGTAATATACCGTATATGAAATTTGAACAGAGGAAATCCAGGAAGGCTAATCATGCGCATTTATTTATCCTAATACTGCACTTTATTTTATGTATTTATTCCCTAATGTCAAAAAACTGCCTTTAGGTTAGGGATACATATGCGCATAATGGAGCTAAGATTTAGGTGCTAAAATTGTATCTGTGTGCGAATATCAACCTGTACGTGTGCAAATAGCAAAACTCTTTTGCAATCTTCTCTTTGTGATGCATTACGAATCGGCGCCAAGACCGGAAAGAGGCCATTTGAGAGGGTTTCTTCGCTAGCCAATTGACAGCCCGGTTCCGGACCATCACGTAAGCCAATGGCGTTTGCGTCGACGACTACGGCTAACTCAGCTGAGGAGGCTGAGCTCTCCTCATCTCAATTCGACAATCATCATCAATCTCACTCGAGCTCATCGAGAGAAGAGTTGACATCATTTCGACGTGATTCCCCGCGACGAGGTTCCCCGCGACGAGGGCTGAAACGGCCCGACCCGCAACAAACCCGACGGCACGTCGAACCCCTGTCACTTGGAATCTGACTCGGCGAGATCCGCCCGCGCCGTCATGAGTTTCATTCCGAGGCATGGGGACGACGAGCACGGGCACGGGCATGGGGACAAGGAGGAGCATGGCCATGGCCATGGAAGCGAGGATTCAGTACGGCAGCATGCGCTCGCATCGCTGTATTGGTATGTTATCGCGGCGGTCCTCATCACTGGCTTCATTGCCAGGTTGGCCGCCGCCTTCATCGCCCGCCAGAGGTCAGTACACATTCCATTGCAATGAGCCCGCGCATCGCTGATTGATCCCCAGGACAAAAAGGAGAGAGTCGCGATCAGGCCTCGACTCGTCGGTATCAACAATTGAAAAATTGTTCGAGGGCCCGCGCGCCGCCGTATCCGGCTCATTTCTCTCCCGCAGCCGCCCTCTCTGGTTGGCCGCGCTTCCATTGAGAAAGACATTTCTAGTCGTCGTATACGCTGCCTTCATTAGCTTCCTCCTAACCTGGAAGTCTATTAAGCATGACGGCAACTATATAGAGCGTCTTGGCTTCCGCGCCGCCTGGGTGACTACCACGCAAACGTCGTTGCCCTTCCTGCTCGCGGCCCGGACCAACCCCATCGGCCTCATCCTGGGTTCCTCGTATGAGAGAATCAACTGGTTCCATCGCTGGGTGTCGCGGATCTTCGTTCTCTCCGCCACTATCCACGGGAGTTTCTTCGTCACCGAGTGGATTGCAGCAGACTTCTTCTGGACTGAGCTGAGGACGGTCGGCATGGTAAAATGGGGACTCGCTGCTTGGACTGTTCTGGTATGGACGCTACTTTCCACATTACCGCCTTTCCGTCGACTCCGATACGAGTTCTTTGTCCTGCAGCACATCCTCTCGGTGGTACTATTGTTGGGTTTTCTGCTTCTTCACGTTCCCGACCATCATCAGTTTAGCATATGGTGTGCTGTTGGTGTATTCCTATACGATATCGTCACCCGATCAGCCAACCCTCTCTGGCGGAACATCCGCCTTCGTCTTTCGTCCGGCATTTCCACCCGATATGCGTACCAGGCGCAGGTCAATTCCTTCGATAGCGACTTGACTGTCGTCACCATTCGCAACGTTGGCTTTAGCTGGACGCCCGGCCAACACGTTCTCATCTGGTCACCGACCTTTCCTCGACAGTTCCCACATCCATTCACAATTTCTAATATACCTAGTTTAGAAGCATCAAGTCGTGATCTCCAGCTGGTACTCAAGGCGAAAGGTGGATTTACAAGGGAGCTGAATAATTGGGCTCGGAAGGCAGACAACAGCGGCAGCGATGGCTCCTTGCGCGTGCTCCTTGCAGGACCCTATGGTACCGTGCCAACCTGGAGGCAGTACGACAACGTGGTGTTGGTCGGGGCATCAACGGGCGCTTCCTTTACGACTCCTGTTCTGGAAGACCTGCTCACGTCGCAATCACCGGGGCGGGTGCGAAAGATCAGCGCCCTCTACGTCGCCCGTCAAAAAGCACAAGTGGAACCTTATCTTCAACGGATTTCCCGATTGGTTTCAAGGGCGAAGGAGATGGGCATTTCTGTGCGAATCGAGGTTGCTATCACCAAGAGCGCCCGAAACGCCGCTCACCTAGACGAAAGCCCAGCGAACGAGAGCCGGGAGAGATTAATTGAGCCGGAGGCCCATCACGGAGGAAGAGGGAACAGCGTAGAACTAGACCGCTTTTCGATAGACTCAAGTGAATCCCTTGGCAGCGAGAGGGATGGCCAGCTATTGAAGGAGGAGGTGGAACTTGGCCTAGAAGATGGGTACGCATACGACGCTTCCTCCATCACGGAGACCGAAGGGCGCCCAGATATTGCCGCCTTCTTGCGCACAGCGATCGGTAATGTTTCCGGTAATGTTGCTGTAGCTGTTTGCGGCGGCAGCCCTATTGAGCGGTCGGTTCAAATCGCTGTCGCAACTGTTCGGAGAGACCGGGTGGAGGGATTGGGCGCACATGGCATTTTTCTTCATGTAGAACGATCAGATATGTAGGATACTGCGCTTTTATCGGGAAATTTAATTTAATGTGTAACGACTTCATCTAATATCACTCTGGCTGAAGATGGGCGAGCGGGCGTGGGTCTCGGGTGAAGGGAGTTGATGATGTGTTCCAGCACATGGCAATTTTGGGGCTTGACAACGATTCAGTGATTCCATACAAGTGATAAAATATCCAAATAGCCAATATATGTACAATTGAACCGGAATCCCTCACTTCAACGTTGTTCCTGTCCGCACGTGTTGCAGGGGACCCTAAGCCGCAGCAACGGATACAACCACAGCACGTGGGTTTGGGCTTCTCGCCACAGCTGAACCCGGTCATTGGTAACTGATCGCAAACATGTAGATTTCGCGCATTCGATGACGTCCTAGCACGTGCTTCGACTTTGATGCGATTCCTTATCACCCTGGTCGCTGGAACAAGTGGCATGGGTGCATCGGGAACGAGGCCATCAACGGCAAACACCAAGAATCCGCCCGCACGTGGATATCTGCAAGTTCATGCACACTATAAACAACGCTATATTCCATCGATCCATTGACAAGTGCCAGGGTATGGGAACCCTGTAGGGCTGGTAGGAGAGTAGGTTCGGATCCGCATCTGTATAGAGTGGACCGTGTTTGATGTTCACCCCGGATTACTAGTATGAGAGGAGCCAGTAAGGACAGCGACTAGAGGGAATTCTAAGATGAAGCTGCCAATGGAGCATATGAGATGCGGGCCGAACCGTGAAGACCCTGCGGGACCAAGTGCGATGGATCGATAGTCGTTGCGGGGGAGCCGTGACGGAGCCGTGCAACTGCTTGAGATAAGGATTAGGCAAGGCGCTTGGTCGACATCAGCAGCACGGGAAGACTGAACTAGTGAAGAGCTCTCGAAGGTGTGATTTCCTCAGCGATGATTAGTCTAGTCTTGAACACCGACCTTCTCACGTCATGATGACTGCAACCGATCAGATAGGGCACACATTCTCGCAGCAATTGATCCTGGAAATGAAGGCCATGGGCGACCAAGAGAATGTTACATGGATAGATATGAGTGGGGCCATCTCGATAATAAGCGAACCATGAACTAAGGATGAAAGGATAGGGTTGTTGATAGGCTAGACTTGAGATGGTCCAAAGTTGTAGCAGAATAGAGTCAACATTGGCAGTGACAGTGACCACACTAAGATCAATATCGAGGATCACCAGGATGATTCTGTCCGTCGTCTTAGTATCTTACCAAGAAGGGAAGACATGCTGCATAGGTGAAAGACTTGGGAATGATGAACATAGTGCCTGGCATTGAGAACCCAAATGGATCCCTATGACATGCATTTGATCAATCAGGAAGAGGGAATCACCTGCTAGATGGGTATGGGAATGCATCACGATCTCCATGGCAATACCCATTGGCCCTGTACAATTAATACGGCTTACCCACTCGGTCAATCTCACTGGTCCCCGCTGTGATAACAGCCCTCTCGTGTCAGGTCCCAGGTCCCAGGTCCCACCCACATCCCATGGCAAGGGCGGCAGATGCCAATTCGATATTTGGGCAGATTACCCCGGAATCTCCATCGAACGGCTGCTCAGTTGATGACCATGTACCCCAAGTACAGTACAAAGCGCTGCTCAACGAACCCAAGCTGCGGGTCCGAGGATGGTGGCGCTTCGGCGGTCGGTGGTCGGTGTCCGGGCAGGGGCGCTCGCAGGTCGGGGAACGCCTGCGGACGCCGTGATTCGCCAGGGATTGCCGACCAGATCCCGGGGTAAGGAGCGGTCGCTGCCATTTGGAATCCTGTCTGGGGCCAGCGTGTCTGGGGAGGTTCTGGGGGCGAAACTGGAGCCAGATGGGCGTGATAACCGAGTGATGCCGATGGCTGGTCTGTGCCCCTCTCGGCCGGGCGGAAGCCATCGAGGGCTCGTCAGGTGGGGAAGGTGCGGGTGTTTCGGTTCCGGGCAACGGACTCCGCGTGCGCTTTGGGGGCGGCAGGGCCGGAGGTGGCTGAGTCGCCCTTTTCAGCCTTTTCAGGGAGAGTTGCGCCTCACCTGCGGTACCGGGTACCTCGTACACGCATCCGTGTGTCCGTGTCGCTCGTGTGTGTGTCTCTCCCCGTGTCTCTCTATCCCCGTGCCTCCAGGTATCCCCGCCATGTGTCATGGCACCGTCCACTGAGACAGCCCAGGCAGGGCAAGCCGAGGCAGGGGAACAGGGTGCTGCTGCTGAACTCTCGTTCAACAAGGGCTCGTATCAGCTCATCACTATCGACAGAGAGCACGGATGGCCTTATGGTCATCAGGCCCTGGAAGCAGCAAAAGTGCTGCCCCACGCGGAGAAATAAGAGCGAAAGTAAAGCCGGGCGGCACCCTCGTGAATCTTGGAGAGGTGCGTGTCTCGCATTGTTGGAGAGATTTGGAGCTGGCAATGTTCCCGGTACCTCGACGAGCGGCCGGTCGAGATGTGGCTCAGCACCTCACCTCGCGGTCCCCCACCACACACTCACCTCGGACGGCGATGGTCAGGTACGATGCCCTAACGACCCTGGTGCCGCAGATGGAACCCATGCTGGAAGCCTTCCATCGCCATTCGCCTGCCATCCGAGGCCCAGCTGCCCGTGTGGCCTGCCAGCTGTCCTTCGTACCGCATAGCACGAACAACGTACTGTACCTCGACATGGCGCGGTGCAGCCTCCGGTGCAGGCGCAACTGTGGGCTGATGGCCCCACCACTATGGGGAATTGGAGAAAAAAGGACCCCTCCATGGCCGGCGTGTACAGGTACCACGGGTACCCGAGCGGCCTCTGGAAGCGTGCCCCCAAAGGCGCCCCGGTACAGTCGCAATAGGCCCTGACTCGCCCCGACTGCCCCGATCGGCCACTGAAGCAGCCCCCCGAGCGACGCAACCCTCAGCGGCCGGCCACGAGGCTCCTTGTACCGTGCCTTCGTGCCACGCTCCACACCTTCGTCACCCCGACGAACTAGTCCGTCCGGGGCCACTCTTCTGGGGCGTGGCCGGACAAGGGCTCAAGGCCTCTTAGCTTTCGGCTCCTACTTCTACTTCTACCTCGCTCTCTTCCTCCTCCTCCTCCTCCCCCGTCCTCCTGCTCCTGGTCGTCTCGCTCTCTGTCTCTTTTCTGGTTGTCAATTGGGGCGTGTCCGATCCCGACATCTCACCTCATCTCCACTCCTCGCCTCTGCCGCACTCGCATCATGGCGTCCCCCATCGCCTCCAACGCCCTCAAGGCGCGCATCCGCAACCCTGCCCTCCTCAAGAAGCTGTCGCGCCCTGAGGATCTCATGCACCACTTCCCCAATGGCGCATACATCGGCTGGTCTGGCTTCACCGGTGTCGGTTATCCCAAGTACGTCTGTCCCTCGCTGCTGCGCTCTACTTCGCGCCTGTTTGCACCACGCCCACGAAACGCACCATCATGGCCCTCGCATATTGATTGCCGCTTTCGGGCGTCCCCCCACCGCTCCCGGCCGGCTCTCCCGCAATCCCGAGCCTCCTCCGTGCTATTCCCCTCCACCAACCGAATTGTCCGACGCTCTGTGGTTTTCGCTGTGCCGCGCGCGCAGTAATTATGCAGGAAATGAAGCTGACATGAGATTTGCGCGATTGCAGGAAGGTCCCCTCTGCCATGGCCGACTATGTTGAGTCCAACAAGCTCCAGGGCCAGCTCAAGTACTCGCTCTTCGTCGGCGCCTCCTCCGGCGCCGAGACCGAGAACCGATGGGCCCAGCTCGACATGATCAACCGCCGAAGCCCTCACCAGGTCGGCAAGGACATTTCCAAGGGCATCAACGCTGGCCGCATCAACTTCTTCGACAAGCATCTGTCCATGTTCCCCACTGACCTCGTTTACGTATGACCTGACCCACTGTATCCCACGCGGGAGCTGCGCTGACCGAACAACAGGGTTTCTATACCAAGGACCGCGAGAACAAGAACCTCGACGTCACTGTTATCGAGGCCAGTGAGATTCTCGAGGATGGCAGCGTTATTCTCGGTGCTTCCATTGGCGCCACCCCTGAGCTGGTCCAGATGGCCGACAAGGTGTGTATTCCTCACCTCTATGCGTGAGATTCACACGGACTGACACCACAATGCACAGATCATCATCGAGGTCAACACCGCCATTCCCTCATTCAAGGGTCTCCACGATATCACCTACACTGATCTCCCTCCCTACCGCACGCCCTACCAGATCACCGGTGTCCGAGACCGCGTCGGTACCGAGTCCCTCGCCATTGATCCCTCCAAGATTGTCGCCATCGTCGAGTCCGACTACCAGGACGCCACCTCCGAGAACGCCCCCGCCGACGACAACTCGTTCCGCATCGCCGGCCACCTGATTGAGTTCCTCGAGCACGAGGTCGCTCAGGGCCGCCTGCCCGAGAACCTGCTGCCCCTCCAGTCCGGCATCGGCAACGTCGCCAACGCCATCATCGGCGGCCTCAACGAGTCCAAGTTCAAGAACCTCAACGTCTGGACCGAGGTCATCCAGGACACCTTCCTCGACCTCTTCGACTCGGGCAAGCTCGACTACGCCACCGCCACCTCGGTGCGCTTCTCCCCCGAGGGCTTCCGCCGCTTCTACGAGAACTGGGACCTGTACGCCCCCAAGACGCTGCTCCGAAGCCAGGCCGTCTCCAACTCCCCCGAGATCATCCGCCGCCTCGGTGTCATCGGCATGAACACCCCCGTCGAGGTCGACATCTACGCCCACGCCAACTCGACCTGTGTCAACGGCTCCCGCATGCTCAACGGTCTGGGCGGCTCCGCCGACTTCCTCCGCAACTCCAAGTACTCCATCATGCACACTCCTTCCACCCGCCCCTCCAAGACCGACCCCCACGGTGTGTCCTGCATCGTCCCCATGTGCACCCACATCGACCAGACCGAGCACGACCTTGACGTCATCGTCACCGAGCAGGGTCTCGCCGACGTCCGCGGTCTCAGCCCCCGCGAGCGCGCCCGTGTCATCATCAACAAGTGCGCCCACCCCGCCTACCAGCCCATCCTCACCCACTACTACGAGAAGGCCGAGAGCGAGTGCCTCAAGAAGGGCATGGGCCACCAGCCTCACCTGCTCTTCAACAGCTTCGACCTCCACAAGGCCCTGCAGGAGGAGGGCAGCATGCTCAAGGTCAAGCCTTGGTAAACTTTGTAATATAAAAGAGCAAACGAGCGAAAGAGGCAGAGGCCGAGGCAGCTGCAGAGACGAAGAAGACATGTCAGCGTTATTTTTTACGGGATTTAGTGCTACGATTTTTGGTTACATACTCAGGCCTATAGATTTTGGGTATTATTCCCGGGACAATTGGAGTACTTGTTGAACTGTACTTTGTACTGAGCGTATTCCCTCCATGTAATTTGTGATGCAACGTTGATGTCAGAACTACACGGCCTCTTTCGAAATTCCAAACGCGGTGTAAGAAAAGCAATCTATCTCATCCAGTATGGTACATCTACAAGACATCTATCGACTTTTCAGGCGAGTGAAGAATAAAAATGATTCCTCTGTCTTCTCGCTGGTGATGGCCGTCATGACTGTTCGGGCAATGAAGCATGGTGCTAAACCCAAAATGGATATCGCCCGGGTCATTTCAGGCCGAACAGTCATCCACTGATTCCCGACTTATTTGGCAATACTTCATAGGCCTCGTTGAGCATTCAGGTTTCTAAACGGTTCTACAACAAACCAGGAGAGGCTGAATAGTCCCCTGTTTGTACAGTTTCCATGTGTATCTACACACGTTTCAAGCCGGCCAACAGGTGTGCAAGCCACCAACCACCAACCTGGTCAGCCTAGCCAATGGTGACGAGACGAAGCAGCCTCGATGTGGTCTATCAGAAATCACCATGTCGGAGGCCCATGGCTCAATTTATTTGAGGGATTGTATATTATATGAAGGGGTTACTCCTCTACCAGCGAGAGTGAAAGACAGAATCATCGTCCTCCCCAATACCATCTTCACATCTCATTACTTCACTGCATACGTCCAGAGACTTGACAACATGGCTTCGTCACCCAGCACCCTCGTTGATACAGAAGCTGGTATTATCAGCCTGATCGATAAAATCAAGGAACTCCCGCGGGGAACTCCGTCGCTGTTCCTTGACCTGGAGGGCATCTCCCTCTCCCGTCACGGCAGCCTCTCACTCCTCACCATCTACGTTCTCCCGGAAGCCTGTGCTTACCTTGTCGATGTCCACAAACTGGCATCTGCCTCTTTCACCACTGCCAGCCCTGACGGTACGACGTTGAAGGCCATCCTCGAGTCACCAGCCATCACCAAGGTCTTCTTCGACGTCCGAAACGACTCTGACGCCCTCTTCGCCCACTATGGCATCGACCTCAAGGGCATCGAGGATGTCCAGCTCATGGAGAATGCAGCTCGTCCAGGTCGACGCCGATACATCATTGGCCTCGAAAAGACGATCCAAAACTTCGCACCCATCACGCTGGGCCAGAAACAGGATTGGAGTGTCGTCAAGGACAGGGGCGTGCGCCTCTTCCACCCAACCAAAGGCGGGACGTATGAGGTCTTCAACCAGCGGCCACTGGACCCGGAGGTTGTGAGGTACTGCGTCAACGATGTGCAGTTCCTCCCCGGGCTGCGCGACAAGTTCTGGAGCGATCTTTCGCCCGCGTGGAAGAAGAGGGTTGTGGAGGAGACCGAGAAGAGGGTCAAAGAGTCGCAGGCGCCAGGGTATGAGCCTCAGTCCCAGTCGAAGAAGTTCGGCCCGTGGGAGAGGATGAGCGAGGATGACCTGCTTTGGGGTAGCTTTTAGCGCAAGGCCGTTGGCATGGGTTGGGTATACTGGCCCGGGAAAGAGGATGGAATTGAGGATGCCTGTGGATCAAGAGTGGTACCGAGTGGAATAATTTGCCCAAGATGTCTTGGTTGAACTAAATGCTCCAGGGATGGCAGCCTTTGTTTGTTGCTCGCATCTATGACTTTGTTTGCGGATGTCTCGCATTGTATTGAGTCCAAACCCAGTCACCAACGGCTATTCGCACACTTCCCGTGATTTATTTCAATGTCATCATTTCATTCGACAATTGGATATTCTGCATCCTAGAAATAGATGTCTTATTGCGACATTCCTGCATCCAGCGGTTGGCGTTGGAATGCTCGCAGCTCGGTTGAGTGCTTCCACATTCCAAAGCGGCCCGAATATTTGGTGTCGGAATTGAGAATCCCCAGGGCCTCGCTTCACCCCTCCCGCCCTTCAGCTACGTCGGATAAGAGCGTCCCTGAAAATCCTTCGGAGTTACTCATCGTATAGCAGACCGTCCTCTGGCACAAGGTTTCGAGCTGACAGGCTGGATGCGCGGGGCAGTCACAATGACATCACGTAAGGTTTCTTGGCTTTAATTTAATGTTACCTCTCGTGGTTAGCCCGATGCTGGCGAATCAGAGACATTCCGAGACATGTGGCATTGATCCAGGCGTCGGATGCGTAACTTCACATCCGCAGGCGGCGCTGGTCGTTTCCCACTGATGGACGTTACCCATGGTCACCTTTGAGATGTTTTGGGATGGCGGCTGATGAGATGGATGGATACTTCAGCTCCACCGCTGGCCGAAAGCCAATCCCACCTTGTTTGTTTGCAGCTGCTTGAGTTTAACTAGTCTCTAGTGATCGGTAGGATGCAAGCACATGTTCCTGACAATCGCCGAGCTCCGGTGCTTTATATGTGCCCCATTCCCATGTCCATTTGTACAGAAACTCTCATTCTGATGACAATCCCTCGCTGCTCTACCACAAGCCGCCAACCTACAGCACCAACATGAGCCACTCACCGACAGAAGGTGGCGATCTGAGCCCATCCGTGACACATGTCGGAATCAGGCACTCTCAGGAGGAAATCTTAGGCGCAGATGATCAATCCGACTCTCACGGAGACTCGGACTCGAATGGCGACGACGGTGGAGGCGATAGGCCCAGGGGCCGGTCGACTCAGACCAAGCGCCTGACGCTTGGGGGTCGTCGGGGCTCCGCGGCCGTGATTGATATGAACGACAGGAACGAGCTGGTGCAAATTGCGACGGCACTTTCCCGTCGGCATTCCACCGCCGCCGGAGGACTTTCTCGCGTCCACACACTCGCCACCTATGACGAAGACGCACCAGTCCTGGATCCTCACAGCGACCAATTCGACTTACAAAAATGGCTGCAGAATTTCGTCAAAACCCTCCGCGAGCAGGGCGTCACGGCCAAGCAGACCGGCGTGCTTTTCAAGGACCTCCACGTCTCGGGATCGGGAGCGGCGGTGCAGGTTCAAGAAACGGTGGGATCAATGCTACTTACCCCGCTGCGTGTGGGCGAATTGTTCAGCTTCGGAAAGAAAGAACCCAAGCAGATCCTAAAGAGCTTTGACGGACTCATCCGAAGCGGAGAACTCCTGATTGTTCTCGGTCGGCCTGGGTCAGGATGCAGTACCCTTCTCAAGACTCTTTGTGGAGAACTGCATGGGCTGAACATCGACGGTGAATCCTCCGTTCATTATAACGGAATTCCCCAGAAACTCATGAAGAAAGAGTTCAAGGGTGAAGCCATCTACAACCAAGAGGTAAGTGAGTGCCACCACACCAATTGAGCACAACCTGACGGGTCATACCCAGGTGGACCGACATTTTCCTCACCTCACAGTAGGCCAAACTCTCGAGTTTGCTGCCTCGGTTCGAACCCCATCGCATCGAATCAATAACATGACCCGTGACGAATTTGTCCAATACGTTGCGCGAGTCGTCATGGCAGCATTTGGTCTGAGCCATACCTACAACACGAAGGTAGGAAATGACTACATCCGTGGTGTATCCGGTGGCGAGCGGAAGAGAGTGTCGCTGGCCGAAATGGTTCTGTCCGGATCTCCGTTTTCCGCCTGGGACAATAGCACCCGTGGACTCGACTCTGCGACTGCTTTCAAATTTGTCTCTGCACTGCGAATGGCCGCCGACATGGGTGGCCATGCTCATGCCGTAGCCATCTACCAAGCCAGCCAGGCTATCTACGACCTCTTCGACAAGACCATCGTGCTTTACGATGGCCGACAGATTTACTTCGGTCCCGCAGAACAAGCCAGAGATTTCTTCGAGAGGCAAGGCTGGCATTGCCCGCCGCGCCAGACGACTGGTGACTTCCTCACATCCATCACCAATCCGATTGAGAGGAAACCTCGACCAGGAATGGAAAACCAGGTTCCGCGCACTGCTGAAGAGTTCGAGCAATACTGGCGACGATCTACCGAATTTGGGGCTCTGAAAAGTGACATCGAAATCTATGAGCGTGAACATCTGGTCGAGAGGGAAGGGGAGAGCATCGCCCAGCTTCGACAGCAAAAGAATGCGCGGCAATCTAAACACGTTCGCCCCGGATCATCATACACTGTCAGCGTCTTAATGCAGGTCCGGCTGTGCACGAAGCGGGCCTACCAACGCATATGGAACGACATTTCCGCAACAGGGACGCAGTGCTTCGTGCAGCTCGTCATGGCCCTGATCATCGGATCTATCTTTTACGGAACCCCCAACGCTACGGTCGGCTTCTACGCCAAGGGCTCTGTGCTGTTCATGGCCGTTCTCCTCAACGCCTTGACCGCCATCTCAGAAATCAGCAACCTCTATTCCCAGCGAGATATTGTGGAGAAACATGCATCGTTTGCCTTTTACCATCCTGCTTGCGAGGCTGCAGCAGGAATCGCCGCCGATATACCCATCAAGTTCGCTACCGCAACGGTTTTTAACGTCGTCCTTTATTTCATGAGCGGATTAAGACGAGAGCCTGGCAACTTCTTCCTTTACTTTCTCGTTACTTACATCTCAACCTTCGTTATGAGCGCTGTCTTCCGGACTATGGCAGCCGTCACCAAGACCGTCTCGCAGGCTATGGCCTTGTCGGGTGTGATGGTTCTCGCCCTCGTTGTCTACGTCGGCTTTACTATTACCGCCCCAGAAATGAAACCTTGGTTTTCTTGGATTCGATGGATCAATCCAATCTACTACGCATTCGAAATCCTTGTGTCAAACGAATTTCACGGTCGGGATTTTACATGCTCAGCCATCATCCCACCCTATACCCCGCTCATCGGAAACTCTTGGATTTGCGCTACAACTGGGGCTGTCGCAGGCCAACACACCGTCAGCGGAGATGCCTTCATTGCCCAAAACTACGAATATTATTATTCCCACGTTTGGCGAAACTTTGGTATTCTTATTGGCTTCTTGTTTGGGTTCATGACCATGTATTTTATTTGTACCGAGCTCAACTCCTCCACGACTAGTACCGCCGAAGCGCTGGTTTTCCAAAGAGGTCATGTTCCCGCCCACCTTTTGAACGGCAAGAAGCAGTCTCCAGGAGACGAAGAATCATCGGCCATTGCGACGCCCAAGGATGAAACGAATGGTGGAGAGGTGACCGCAATTGAAGCGCAAAAAGATATCTTCACTTGGCGCGACGTTATCTACGACATCCAAATCAAGAATGAACAACGAAGACTGCTTGATCAAGTCTCTGGATGGGTTAAACCAGGTACTTTGACAGCATTGATGGGTGTCAGCGGTGCTGGCAAGACCACTCTCCTCGATGTTCTAGCACAGCGAGTGAGCATGGGCATTGTCACCGGGGACATGCTCGTCAATGGGAAGCCACTTGATGCGAGCTTCCAGCGCAAAACTGGCTATGTTCAACAACAAGGTATGTAAACTGACTCCACAGCATGACACTAGCTAACATTATCAGATTTGCATCTCGAAACAGCTACAGTACGCGAAAGTCTCAGATTTAGCGCCCTACTGAGGCAACCCAACTCTGTCAGTAAGAAGGAAAAGTATGAGTTTGTCGAAGAAGTCATCAAGATGCTGAACATGGAGGAGTACGCAAACGCTGTTGTGGGTGTTCCCGGCCAGGGACTCAACGTGGAGCAGCGAAAGCTCCTCACCATTGGCGTCGAGTTAGCCGCGAAGCCAAAGCTACTCCTCTTCCTCGACGAACCGACAAGCGGTCTTGACTCACAAAGCTCCTGGGCTATTTGTTCCTTCTTGCGAAAGCTGGCCAACTCTGGTCAAGCTGTGCTGTGCACAGTCCACCAACCCAGCGCGATCCTATTCCAGCAGTTCGACCGTTTGCTCTTCCTGGCGAAGGGCGGCAAAACCGTTTACTTTGGCAACATTGGCGACAACTCACGCACCATGCTCGATTACTTCGATTCCAAAGGCGCTCGGGAATGTGGCGAGGAAGAAAACCCCGCTGAGTATCTTTTAGAAATCGGCAATAGTGGCGTTAACGATAGTGGCCAAGACTGGCATTCGGTCTGGAAAGAAAGCAAGGAATGCGAAGAAACGAAAACCGAGATCGATAGGATCCATGCTGAAAAGCAGAGCGAGAAGGCAGCCGGGGAAGAGGACTCTCATTCAAGCGCTGAATTTGCCATGCCGTTTTGGTCTCAACTCCAGGCCGTCACCTACCGAGTGTTCCAGCAGTACTGGAGGATGCCGAGTTATATTTTTGCCAAGTTCATGCTTGGAGTCGCGGCCGGCCTGTTCATCGGCTTCTCCTTCTACAATGCTGCCAGTACCCAAGCTGGGATGCAGAACGTCATCTTCTCCGTCTTCCTACTCACGACTATCTTCTCAACAATTGTTCAACAGGTGCGTGTCCGTGTGCGAAACCTGGCTTATGACGATTTGCTAACCTTCACCTCAGATCCAACCGCTTTTCCTCACCCAACGATCACTGTACGAGGTCCGAGAACGACCGAGCAAAGCGTACTCCTGGAAAGCCTTTATAATTGCCAACGTCCTTGTGGAAATTCCCTACCAGATCGCCACGGGTGTTCTCATATACGCTTGCTTCTACTACCCTGTCGTCGGTATCCAAAGTTCTGAGCGGCAGGGATTGGTGTTTCTCTTTGTTATCCAGCTGTTCATATACGCAAGCTCCTTTGCACAGATGACCATCGCGGCAATGCCTAATGCACAGACGGCAGCCAGTATCGTCACTCTGCTATCTCTTATGAGCACAATCTTCAGCGGCGTTCTGCAGACCCCAGATGCGCTACCTGGGTTTTGGATTTTCATGTATCGCATGTCGCCATTTACCTACTGGGTCGGTGGGATCGTGGCGACGGAGCTACATGGCCGAGTCGTGACCTGTTCGAAGAGAGAGACGTCCATCTTCGATCCGCCAGCCGGGAAAACATGTGGCGAATACCTCGAGCCATTCCTAACTCAGGCCCCCGGGAAGTTGCAAAACCCCAATGATACGGATCAGTGCCGATACTGCACTTTCAGCGATGCGGACCAATATCTTGAAAGCTCTAATATCTTCTGGAGTGAGCGGTGGCGCAACTATGGCATTTTTTGGGCATATATTGGCTTCAATATCTTCATGGCAACTACACTGTACTACGTATTCCGCGTAAAGAAGTGGAATAAGAAGTAGTGGGGGTTTCCTTCAGAGTCTGGTGGTTTGGGAAGTGGTTGCGCATATATTCTTGATAGCTATAGAAACCTAGTCCAGGCAGGATATCTGCACCTCACTTTAACTTCAGCTGCTTCTGTGTGATTGAGTGACGTGACCCGTCTCTCTTGAAGTGCTAAAATTGCAGTGCAAGACGAAACCGCCTCCCCTCGAAGCGCTAAAACTGCAGTGCAAGTTCGCCGGCGACTCCGGCGAGAGCATGTATCTAGAGTAGGGTAGCCCAACTCCCCTTGAAGGGCTAAAATCGCAGTGCGATCCGTACAATTCAAGCCCAACTCCCCTCGAAGTGCTAAAATTGCAGTGCATACCGGCCCAACGTAAAATATTGACTACTGTTATTCGTCAATCTTTGCCTACGGCAAGTGTACGGCAAGTAAATTAGGCAGCTCCCAAACTGTTCCCAATCATCAACCGTCGGCCAAGACCTTGGCATTCGCAAGCGAGGATTGCTGGGCAACAGTTTGGTGGGGGAAACGATCACGTGAGCACTATGCGGTGGATACTACCTGAGATGAATGCGGCTTCTAAATCTTAACATCGCTCATTCAGTTCTAAGTATTAGGGTGCCTACATAGTGTCGATTCATCACGCCTACACTAATTGCCTAACATGTTTAAATGTTCCATGCCTTCCCAATTGATGGGTTGATTCTTAGCATCTCAAATCATTGACAGACCTTGATGTTCCCCAAAAGGAACCGCCGACACTGTCAACTTGCGCTGTCTACGCGATTTCTCACGACAAAATTAGGCACTGCATACTCTCCAATCAACAGTCCAACAAGAAAAATATTCCAATAAAATGGCCCGACCTCGCCGCCTCCCAAGACTCTATGCGGTAAGATATTTGCGCTTCCATTGGACACCAATGACTAACCGACTCAGGCTCCTCCGAGCGGGCGCCAAACACAACCTCCCAGAATTCTGAAGGGCCGTCCTCGAGCGAGCCCACCATCGCCCCGTCAATATGTACCATGGGCAAGAGACAGTGACAGTTCTAGCTGGAGAGATTCGTCATTCAAGCTACTCGAGGCCAGTCTAACTGCCTTTGGCTCAGTCGTTATCCTCGGTCTGGCTGGGTATTCATACCATGTGTATTACAAGTCTCTTGTTCTAACTAAGATGGAAAATGCCTTTGCTGTTGGATATTCCTCTCTCGAAAAAGCCGCGCTCAGCCGCCACGATGTTAATGCAGAGCATGTTGACGAAGAGTGGATCGCCAGAAAAGAGCAAGCCATGATTGATGGGATTGTCGACGGCACTGCCCAGGGCCATTATTGGCTACTTACTGGAGAGAAGGGAACAGGAAAAACGTCCATGCTGCTTCATTCTATGAAAAAGATCCATGGCGAAGGAATTGCCATGCTAGAGGTACATGGCGACCTTGAGATCTTCCGATTACGACTTGGCAAAGCACTTGACTATGAATTCCATGAAGACTACATCGGCAGTCTTTTCAGCTTCAAGGGCCCCCGAGACACAACACCGCTCTTGGACATTGAACGAGCATTCAATCAGATGGAAAAGATTGCACTGAAACGAAAGAAGAAGCTGGGAAGACCACTCGTTCTGATATTGAACGGAGTTCATCTCCTACGAGACAACGAAGATGGCCGGAACCTGCTGGAGCTGGTCCAGCAGCGAGCCGAACTATGGGCTGCAAGCAAGCTTGTAACAGTCGTGCTGAACAGCAATGACTATTGGATCACAGAGCGTCTCACGCACGAAGCCACTCGTCTCCGCGTGATGCCAGTCCATGACCTTTCGAAAGATGATGCAATCTCATGCATGAAAAAGGTTCGAGAAAACTTGAGCTTTGAAGAGGTCCCAAACAGCGTTTTGGAACACGTATACAGCAAGATCGGTGGCCGACTCAGGTTCCTGAACCATGTCGCGAACTCGTCAAATATGATTGAAGCGTGTGATACAATCTGCGCGCAGGAAAAACGGTGGTTCCTCAACCAGTGCTGGATTTTAGGAGAGGAGATGGATCCTGCTGGAGAAGAGCAGCAAGACACCTGCACAGGCGCCATGGTGCTGGCCAAGGAGCTGGTAAAGAAGCAGCAGGCCATGCAGAGAGACGGCATTGCCGGCAGCGGATTGCCGCAGATACCACTTCACCAAGCGAGAGAGATCATGACGAAATATGACTGGATCCAACGTCACGACCACCTCAACATCTTTGCAATTGACTCGAACTCGATGGTCCAAGCAGGATCAGTCGCAATGCAAAACGCATTCAGAGATGTGTGTACCCAAGAAGGCTTTGATGAGCATCTCCAGGCGACTCTTGACCGACTCGACCAGCTTGAGAGCCTGGGGAGAACCCGGGAAATCACATTTAAAGACTTCCAGAACGAGGGCGAGTATCAAGCAATTGTAGAGGGGGGGAAGAAAGACTCGGGGGGCGTTATTGTCTCACTAAAAGCTGTACCGAAAAAAGCAGATTAGCTAGGACCTGCTCTAAATAAGACAAATGATTCTTCAAATCCGGTCGCAAATAGTTTCCTGCCTTCATTACAGGACAAGATACCTCGAAATGGATCCGCTCAATCTCATTCGCTCTCCCTTGACAAGGATGTTTGTGCGGGGCTGTGGTGTTCGTCTTAACTTTTGGTGGGGTGACTTGATCAGGCAAATGGACCCAGAGCCTAGGTATCAAAATCTCCGACCTATTTGAGGGGAGAGCAGGGCAGGGCATATTTACTGCGGGCTAATCTCTGTGTTTCCGCAAGCCTGCGATTCTGCGGACATGGATCCCTTGACGGCCTTTGGCCTGGCCTGCAACCTGCTCACTGTGGTCGATGCCGCCGTCAAGTGCGGCAAAACAATTGCAGAGCTGTACGACTCTACCAATGGCTACACCCGCGAGACAGAGAGTTTGCGGAAGGCTTTTGGTGATTTGCAGGTTATTGAGCGTGACCTGAAAGCGTCGCAGTTACAGATACCTGCGACGGAGTCTCGCCAGCGGATGCAAGATGCTGCGGCCGAATGCTCTGGGATAGCTCACCGGATCAATGAGATACTCGTCTCATGCGCCGCTCAACGACCAGGCTCCCTGAGGTCCGCAATGAAGGGATTTATCAAATCTGTCGTTAAGAAGTCGGAAGTGTTGCACTTACGCGACCAGTTAGACAAATGCTCGGCAACACTGGCTTTGCTGATTGCTGCTACCACTCAGTAAGATACAACGCCGCTGCGCTCCATCATGCTCTCCAACATCCACTAACCTGTACATCAAACACCTCTAGATCGGATGTTGCAGAGATCCGTTCTCGACTTCAGCAAACTCAGAGGGATCACAAGTTGTCCCTTGAAAAGCTTGACGAACTTAAAACCCATCTCGATAATGCCACAGCGCCCGATGAGATTCTAGAAGCTATCAGGTCCATCAATACCACATCACACGAAGCCATGGAGATTATCACCCAAGATCTCATTGTTAGGAGCATCCAGTCCCGGTATCCCGCCGCAAAAGCCAGATTTGAATCAGTCAGCAAGGCCGAAGGAGGAACATTTTCTTGGATATTAGAAGACCCTGATGCCCTCTTAGACATGGAGCCAGGTCTAAAACTCAGCTTCACCGAATGGCTCGAATCGGGATTGGGTGTCTTCCATATTGCAGGCAAGCCAGGGTCTGGAAAGTCAACACTGATGAAATTCCTCGTGACGCACGCAGACACAAAACGCCGTCTCAAAGAATGGGCCGGAGAAAAAGAGCTGCTGTTCGCTAGCTTCTTCATTTGGCGACTAGGTGGTGAGGACCAAAAGACGTGGAATGGCATGGTTGGAAGTCTGCTATACGATATTGTGCAACAAGTACCTAGTGTTACCAAACTTCTATTCGCGGACTACTGGGAAACCGAAAAGATGCGGCTTCATCTGAAAGCCAATTCCGTCATTCACTTAACGGAAGCCGAAATACGCGGGGCGTTTGACAAACTGATCAGCGATTCCGAGGTTCAAGAAAAATACCGGATATGCTTCTTCATTGACGGGCTGGACGAGTTCGAAGAGCCCACCAGCTCATATTGGAATCTGGCTTTAAAAATCAAGAATTGGTCTGAAAAGTCGTCCGAAGACATAAAGCTATGCGTTTCAAGCCGAGAATATCCGTCTATTGAGCGAGTCTTCTTAGAAAGCCAAAGGATTCATCTACACCGACTCACTGAAGATGATATTATGCAACTGATAACGGCCAGACTTGACGAAAACCCTTTCTTCTTTAGCCTTTCGGAAAAGGAAGGCAGGGAAGCTAGTCTATTGTTGGAAAGAATCACAAGAGAGGCTGAAGGAGTCTTTCTATGGGTGGTTCTCTTGCTCAAACTGCTTGAAGAGGAACTGGCAATCCGGACGGAAACCATTTCGATGAAGCATCTCCACGGTATCATTGACTCGGCCCCAAAAGAGCTCGAAGACTTCATAATTCGCATTGTTGAGACAATTCCCAGCCAAAATAGGGCCAACGCAATGCTACTGCTTGCAATGGCCTTGAGAATGAATGGCCTGCGCATCGAACCTCGGCCTAAGCTGGAGAATCCGGTATATCGCGGCGTGCCGCACCCTACCGGGTGGAAGGCAGGCTGTCTGTCTCTGCTGGGTGTATCTCTTTATTTCGAGCCCGTGGATAGGCAAGATTCTTTGCGTTTACAGTTGCATGCCCGTCGCAGAACGAGAGACGCTGCTAGGCTTGTCAATTCCTGGTGCCGAGGACTTCTTGCCGTCGAGGGCGACGTGTTGAGATTTAGTCACCGGAGCATCCCGGAACTGTTGCAAAAACTGCTTCGCTCACAAAAAGAACCAAGCATCACAGATGAAACCGTTCTGACCGCCATTCTAAACGTCGCCCTCGCCGAGGCAACGGTGCCGGAGCGCAAACTCCCGTTCCACAGATGGGAACGAGCCAGCTCCCTGGTGTCGCGCAAACTTCTGCGAAACTGCCGTCCTCGGGACTTTCCCATTCTACACGCCATCGAGGAGGCAACCGAGCGAGATGTTTTCGGACCCGGGATATCTGATGATTCGTGGATGCGCCAACTGAGCATACAAAGGTTCGACATTGATGGGTTTGTGGAAGACGCAAGTATTCTGAACGCCTCAGCGCGCTTCGGACCATCCGAGTACTGTGTGTGGAAGGTTGAGAACCACCTTCGCTTTCCAGATGACAAGCACAAGATGGAGACGATGCTTGCGTTTGGAGTCTTCGGGGCTCTGGAAACCACAACCTCAACAGACGAGCCGGATCTCACGTCTGTCTTGGACTTCAAGTCCATCTTAGACTCGTGTGTGCGGAAATGGAAAGCGGCGGCTGGTGAAAATCCGGGATCGTTTCCATGGACTTTGACCTGGCTTGACTTTGTGCACTACTTCTTAGTTCGGCCTCTTCCATTGATCAGCCCCAAGCATGTCGGATGGTCACTTCTAGAGTATTGGCTTGAACTGGGTCTAAGTAGTCCATTCGTTTTAATCCTCACCAAGCCTTGGGAAACCGCTGGCGATGGCCACATCCTGAGACAACTCACGCCCAGGCCGCCCGAGTTCCAGTATCTCCTGGACATCAGATACGGCAGGACGATAAACTCGTATCCGGGAGCCTGGGACCTACCGAAACATATTGAGCTGTGCAAGTCGATTTGGGAGTTTGCAATTGCCAATCACCGCGGAGGCCGGCTCAGCCTGAGAGATCTGGTTGTGTTTTACAACCCACCCAACAAGCGTCACTTACTACAACTAATAGAGCAAAACGCTAGCAACAATCCGATGGAAGTTATTAACGTGCCAATGGAGGACATGGCAGCCGCAGGCGAGTTACAAAGGGAGAGTGAATTATACTTCGAAAAGTCCGAAAAGTCTGAAGAGCCCCCAAGCGATGAGGCAGAATTGGCGGGTCCCGAGGAAGCCCCTGTGTTGGCTGTTGCTCGTGAAAGAAGTCATCGCGAGCAATATCTGGGTAAGAACTCCGGAATCACGACACTGGCTCCGAAGGCTAATGACGCTAGAAATCATTGCTATGTTCTTCGCCTGTGTGGCATTTCTCCAGTACATGTTCTAATCTGAGAAGGAGGCACTCGATTCTGATTATCAAGGGATGTCATTCAATCTCTACGGCTGTGAGCCACAAGACAGTGTGTCCGGCGTCAATTACATCTAGCGTTCAAATGCGGGTTCGACCAAAGCAAGGGTTTTAGAGGGCAGAGGGATACGAGATGTTGGGTCAGCTACGGCGAGGCCGTTGGAAACCAAGGCTTCTATTGGGTTGGAGGGACGAAGCATTCCGGGTTTGTCTTGAACACTCACAGCTCGAGTTCACACTCACAGAGACACATTCCAGTCCAATCCATGTCGCATAAATGACATCAGTAAATGGGGACTTGGCAACTCACTACCTCGTTCTGCAATGCAGAAGATGTCCTCGTGACGATACCATCTCTGCGTGAATACGGGCGCAAATGCTCAGCTTCCCACGCACTAATGACGGCATGTGTCTCAAATTCGTACTATTTCCTTTTTGCCGGGTTGCTGTTGCATTCCATGCCACTCCTTTGCCCTTTTCGTCTCCGCGCCAAGTGTACTTTGTACAGTTATCAGGATCGTGGATGACACGGTCTAGGCTTGGACGGATAACGGCTCTGATCGCTCTTCATGGATTTTGACAGTCGGTTCAAAGCCACGGCACATTTTGCTTGATTTCGGATTATATTCACATGGGCATTTCGGTGCTCGCGACATCCTTCCGTTACCGCTTGATCCAGGCGATGAACGTGGATGTCGGTGGGATCTCTACGTCGCATCCGAAACCTTCGGGTCTCACCGACTTCTAGCATCTCTCCAGAAGGTGCACAAGTGACAGCTAACCTGCATTAAGGCACCGATACCGCCAGTTTCATTCGTTTTGATCGACCGCACATGATCGACCCAAGAAGCAACGCCGGCGCTGATCGTCAAGGCGCATTGAGATTAGGGTAGCATTCAACACATGTCAAGGCCACGGATTTGGCCAATTTCGGAATTAAAAATTCGGGTTTTAGAGAACACCACTACATTTCGGTAATGGAATACTATTCTAGGATATGGTTACCTTCGAGGATGGAGTGCTGCATTTCACCCATACGGCGTGCAACCCTCGTGACGAATGCAAAGTGATCGCCATCCACTCCGTTCTCGGGGGAAAGGCTTTGGTTTTCAATTATTGACACAGTCTTCTGCTCGTGATAAACGGCTTCAGGTCAATGATGTCTTGTTTGGCGATGTTTGCGCAAGGCCAATGCACCCACGAGACCTCTACCGGCCGTGCTTGTCGCAGGCCTGCACGACCACATCATCAATAAGTTTGGCAGTGGCGCGCAGTCTGGCGACTGAGTCATTGCCAAGTTCGGTACGTCTGTATTCTTTGCAGTCGTGCGCAGGTTCATGTATGAATGTGCGTTCTTGAATCTTAATTCAGCGTGCTAGCTGGGATTCCCATGTGGGTTTGCGCGAAGGCTGGTGTGATTCCAAGCGCACGCGACCCAATAGAGGAGGACATGACCTCCAGACTATCGACTATGACCCCTCCTTGGAGCCATGCACCGAGGTTGTGGTTCCATCTAGCGGCCAAATCATGGGATGGATTTGATTGCGATGCCAAGGTCCGATGTGCGATCAGACGGCTACCTTATCCCATCCCAGGGCAGATGCCCCCGCGAGAGGCAGCACGAGTCTCAGATGTCGGGTACGGACCTCGGGTCGACGGGAGGGCGACCGGCAAACGCAGCCGGCATAAGAGTCTCTATCTTGTGTGACAATCTCGATGTTTCAAATTGCCAGATCACGGGGGGGCTGTTGGGCGCAGGGCAAAACTGATAGCCGACGGCGGTGCGTGAATTACCGTAGCGAGCGCTGAGCGTCGGATCCTGATGTCTCGTCGTGATGCGAGTTAATCAGGGAGCCGAGGTGTCCCCTGCCACCTGGACTGTGGCGTCGTCGACTGACTAACGACTAACCAACAGCACGCAAGGCGGGCAGCGAGGCGCTGCTCCAAGCAACGGTGGCATTTATTGGCATTTGGTACGGAGTACTGCGGTTTGGGATCGTGCATGCTATGCCGTTATAGCCCTACGTGGAGCCCGCGCTTCACATGCGGTGCGACTGCCTGGAAGCTTGGACGCGAATAGCCTCCGAGACGGTATTTGGGGACCTGAGGAGCAGGAATTCAATGCGTTGGATGTACATCTGTACTGTACATCTGTACTCGTGGCTGGGCCAGGGATGCGCCGTCTCGCGAGCGTCCCACTTGACCGTCGACACGTGGGGACCCGTGCGAATACCGGGTACATATTCGTACAGCGAACCCGACCAACGGCTGCCTGTAAGCTACCTGTATGCCAGGTTCGGGGCCGCTGAGATGGCGTTTGCTGTACAGGTTACGAGGGATCTACATGTGTCTGCTGTCAGTCATGTCATTCCTCTCCTGCTTTCGACGTCCTCTCCCGTGTTTCCTTGATTCGCCCGCCCACCGCCAGCCAGTTGCCGCCGTCCATCTGTCTCGTCCCGAGCTGCCCACGCGATGCACCGGCAATCCATCCATCGTCCAGTCGTCCAGTCATCCAGTCATCCAGTGCGGGCCGCCTGATGGGGAGCCTGAGGTTGTGTAGCGCGCCGCGGCCCGCAAAAGCCAAGTCTAGTGCCCATGCGCAGCCCCCATCGCAGCGTGTCCCCCCCCTTGCGGGCCTGTTCCACCCGTCTCGCCGCCCATCCTCTCCCCCAGCGGGCCTCCGGCGTGACCAGCGACCAGGAGGGCCCCTGTCGGTTGGTGTGTCAAGCTGATTGTCGTGCAGCTTGTGTGGGTGACGGGGCGTTTGGGAGAGGGTCCCCCAGCCACTGGCTCGACCCCTCGACATGCAGGCGTCCTGCAGGCAGATCGATATTTCGTCAAGCAGTTCGCCTATGAGGGCGGCTTCTGGGCGTCTTCCTTCACATGTGTGCATTTGCCGGCTGCAAGACGAGATGAATCATGATTGCCCCGGAAGAGCCCGTACACTTCCGCCGTGGCCCTGGCTGAGTAGGTACCTGAAGAAGCTGAGCACCCGAGAAGCTGAGCAGCTGAGTTCCGGCAACGATGCCCCCAAATGTCTCTCTTTTCAGCAGCGGTCACCCCACACGTCCAGGCTCGCACAGGCTCGATCGTCCCCTCCATCTCAGACGGCCGAGTCCACCGTAGTTTCAGCGCCTAGCTGCGCGGTTAACGGTGATTGGGCCTCAGCGCAACAGCGAGGAGAGACGGCGACGTCCCTACAGATTGGCATGTGAAGAAACACGTCCATGGGCACGTAGGACGGCGACCCGGTGTGCGCATCATCTGATGGCTCTCGTCTGTGGCCGAGTAGTATTAAAAGCCGGCTGCCCTGTCTCGATATCTGGCCGCATAGCCGTTATCACTGTACAAGTACGGTGCTTACACAAGCTTGTTGCAGCGGTCGCACGTATTCTCGGCCAGTTGCCACCTGACGCATGCAGGCTGCAAGGCCCCGTTTACCTATTACGCTTGCTTTTTGAGTTGTGCGCCTCTAGCCTGGCGATCCTGTTTTCGCGAGGTGCGCCGCATCGCCAACCGTCGGCCTTTACTATTGCCACCGGATCTCCACTGCGACATCGGGCCGGGGCACGACTGGGTAGGGCAGGCAAGGTAGGCAAGCTAGGAGGCAACTTGGCTAGGAGGGTAAGGTGACCTTTGGCTCTAGAGAACCAGGAAGTGGCTAACGATGAACCGTCGTGGCACCAGGCGATCGTCGTTTTCCACAAAAGACTGCACACGATCTGTCCAGGCGCGGGCAAACTGGCCTGACTGCCCGGCCTCGCCGCCAGTGTCGTCTAATCACGTCACCGAGCTATTCGAACCAGCCATCCGAACCAGCGTGAACCGAGATCACTGAAGGCGTTCGCCATTCTGGTCCGGGGACTAGCACCGAGATCCGAGCAATCCAAGGACTACATGTACAAGGACTGCAAGGACTACAAGGACTAATTACAAGCAATAACAACAAAATAACACCAAGCAACCGAGCCGGCCCTGCCCCTCCGGTCCGTCTCGCAAGTGGAGAAGGGTTTTCGTCAACCAAGAGCTAAAACCCACCCAACAGCGCTCCCCTCACGACGCTATTCTCGTCGTGCATGACACCACGGCCAACGGCCCCCAGCAAGACTGCGCAAGAGAGGCAAGACGCCCTGCAGGCCGCCCGTAGGCTGGCTGCGCCTTGACGCTGGCGCTGTGCCTTTCATCTTGGCTGTCTCGTCGTCCGTGTCGTCCCGTCTTCCACGTCTCCCACGTCTCGTCGCGGAAGCCCTAGCCTATCCACCGCGCTGCAGCTTCACCGCCCAATCACCCCGGCCGCAAAGACAGCGAGACAGGCACAGAGCCACACACGACCCCGGTCCCGAAGCCGTGGCCCTCTCGTCGCGACCTTGTTATTGCCCCGTTGCCCCCTCCGGCACTATTCCCGCACCTGCATCCACCTGGCCTACCGGGTTGCAGTGGGCTAGAGGGTGCTGCGACGCTGCCGCTGCGCTATTGAGTCTACCCACGACTACTTCTGCCACTGGCGTCCCCCCGCCGCAAAGTCGTCATAATAAGAAGCCTGCAGACCGCAACTTCAACCCAGCACGTCGCTTCGTTTCTCCCGCAACGCCCTCTCGCCTCACCGCGTTCGCAGACAATCTTCTGACCTGGCTGGCTGGGACCGGAAATTGCTACCTGTGGTTTGGGGAATGGTATTGTTACAGGGCTGTGTGAAACCCAAGACTTGACCGCCACTGGACCTTTATTAGCTTCGTCTTCAACCTCGTCTCCAACCTCGCCCTCAACCTCGTCGTCAACTTTGTCTTCGTCCTCGTCCTCGTCCCCGTCCTCTTCAGCCACCTCCACCGCAAGCCACAGCCGCAGGACACATCCCAAACGCACCCCTCACAGCGCGGTCCCGCCCTCGTCGAATGTCCACGTCATGGAGGAACGGTCAAGCTCTCGGGCGTCGGGAACGACCTACCACAGCTTCAACGAAATAGAGCTGTTCGAGCCCGCCTCGCCTCCACGCCCCCCCGTCACCTATGACAGTAAGAGTCTCCAGCATCTCGAGCACTTGCAGCTCGAGTTGCAACGCCAGCAACGTGAAGCAATAGCCATGAGAGATCGACGCCCGTCCACCGCAGCCAAGATGCAAAGACAAGACTCGGGCTACGAATCAACCACGCCCCCTCGCCGCGCATCGACGTCCAACTCTCGTCCCTCGGAGACCTCCCATCCCTCGGTGGCGAGGCGCTCCTCCAACGGCTCGTCTAACGGCGGCGGAGGGGTGACATCCCGCTTCCGCAACCGACCCTCTCTCCGCCGTGCAGCCCAATCCCACCAGAGTGCCCGCAACAGTAACCAATCGCTCCATCCCGTTCGCTCCAATGGATCGGCCCAACCCGGCGGCTTCTTTCACTTCCCCTCGCCGGACCCCGTCCAGCTCGCCGAGCCCATCCAGCTCGCCGACTCCTCCCCCGACGCTCGGGTCGCTCCTACACCCGCTCCCACGCCGCCTCCCCAGACGACGCACTACTGGACGAGCGACCGCACCCGCCGTCTCGAGTACGCCGCAATTGACGCCGCCACAAGGGGCGTCAAGGGATGGGTCATGAAGCACCTCATCCCGGATTGCTTTGTGCCCAAGTCATCCAACAGACACGTCCCCTTTGACGACGAATCGGGCAGCGTTCGTCGGTACAGGCTCGATCTGGAGGAGGAGGTCGAGAAAGTGGCCCATGACAAACGGTTCCGCCGACGCAGGGGATGGCGCTTCTGGAGACGCCGTAAGGCAGTTGATCCCGCCACGCCCATCACACCCCTTTAATCCCCATGGCCATTTGGTTTTCGCTATTGATTTTTTAATTTTGAGCATTTGCATTGCAAAGGGAGTAGCATCTTGGCGTTATATACCCGCTGGCTTTTTGTCATGGCATACAGGCTCGCATGATACAGTATAATTGATTGAAGCATACAGAAGCAGCAGCATGATACACAGAAGGACAGCTAGATGAAGGACGATGGATGATGGATGACAGATGACAGATGTTGGATGAACCATGATCAAGGTTGTAGTGAGTTTGTTCAGATGCCTTTATTTCAACAAGTACGGCAATTACATTTACATTGGATTGATACCATTTTAAAGCAAGGGGGTTTGGTCATGAGACGTGAGTCTGTTCAACTGTGAAAGCCCATGAGGTCCAAACTCAAATCTCTTTGTTCCGAGGACGCACGGGGACTGATAGAAAACACAACACAATGAACAATCACATACTGATTTCAATACTTAACAAGAAATATCTTCGCGAATTGCTACAGCTTTTTAAGCATCTGTGATTACTTGCGGCGACTGACTGTAGCGCCAAATTATGATTCATTACAGTAACTGACTATTTCACTGAGCGCTGACATTGAAACTGACCAATATTGTTGGGAGAGCGACATTTACAGTTAGCCTACGAACGAAACGAGCACCACGACGCGGAAATCACGGCCAGCGGTTCGAAATCAAGCGTCTATCAGAATGGAGTGGAGCTATAGGCCATCTCACCCAATGCGCCAACCTCCTGAAGCCATGGCGAAGGCGGCACTGGCGATGCTTCCGACAATGCTTCCGACGCCGCAACAATCTCCGGAGCCGTACCCCGATTTAGTGGGCCCTGTGCCGGCGCGGGGCCCACCTCACCATTCGATACGAACGGCCACTCCGGGTGCGAGAAACGGTCAACAGAAGTTCTCTCGAGGAGATGTGTCGCAACAACATGAATTCCCAGATAATCAGGTAGCGTTTCACGAACGCAGACAATCCCAAACCGATGAAGATGTCAACAATGTTCCCATCAGTCTGGCCAGGGTCGTGGTGAACATGCATGGACATTACTCCTCGGAGCTTGAGGGGGAGAAGCAGCGAAGCCAGGCGCTTCAGAAGCAATGCAATAAAATGCAGCAGAAGTTGGAGCACGTGGAAAGACGCATGCAGTCGCATGTTGTGCTCTTGGACGGCTTCGTGGACTTTATGGAGCAGGTCAAGAGGGGCGATTTTGCTGTTGGAGGGAAAGCCATCGACCCCGAGCTGGCGATTGCGCGAAGGCTAGGGGCAGAGCATTTGGAAGCGGTTCAGAGCCTCCTCTCTTTCAATCAGCGACCAGTAACAAAGGCGACATGTCACGACGTTGTGCCGGAAACCGAGCAGGAAGTTGATGGCGACGATGACGACGATGACGATGACGATGACGATGTCCCGGAGACCACTCAGTTTCCTGATGATGGTAACGACGACAGTGATACGCAAGAATACTCCCAGCGTCTGGACGACGGCTGCCGTGACGAAGACATCCCAGAAACTACACAATTTCCCGACGATGATGACAATGACCACGATAATCTCCCAGGAAACACGCAGCTCGAAAATCGGGACACTACCTTGGCACCCGTACAAGATCTCAACAGCGAAAATAGCCAGCCTAGGACACCTGGCATATTGGTTCTAAGAGATAGCATTGATGCACCGCTGCCGACTCCTGACCTATACACTGCCCCCTTGCGAAGCACCGGAACCAGAGCTGCCAAGAGAAAATCACCTCCTTCGCTTACTAAAAGCAAGATCAAGCGGAGAGTGGGAATGTCACCCGAGGCCATTTACGAAATGAAACTGGGTCAGACTTTGCAGGATCTCGAATACTGTGATTTAGAGCAGCAGCTCAAATTCAGAACCCTGGATCACAGCGAGAGTGGAGGCAGCAATTCTGAGGGCAGTCTTGCGTATTCTGGGGCCCCTCCGGACCGCCCTTTGACACGAATGCACACGAGATGGAGAGCAGTCAATGGATCGCCGCCACGACCTAAATCTCCTGCGGATGCAATTTCGGTAGATGGAAATGATGGCTCGGACTATGAGCCTGGTAGTGACGACGAGGATTACGAGGATGATGAGGGTGACACGGATGAGGACGAGCCGTCTAGCTTGAAACCGTCTCGCTCTGCGCGGCGAACTTCCATCAAAGCGCATCCAGCAACCGCGAAACCCTCGACAGCTCCCACCAAAACAACTCCAGCCCCTACCAAAGTGTCTTCTGTACCAGCCAAATTATGCCCAGCTCCCGTCACCGTATCTCCAGCACCCATACCTAGAGCCCCCCTTCCTCCCCCAAAACAGCCCGCCGGCAAGCCACGTTACTCAATGCCCCGGAGCATCGGCGACCGCTACGCCCCCGGTCCCCCGGGAGGAAAGCCGTACAAGTTCATCGGAAGGCCCAAGTCAGCAGCGGTAATGTGGGAAGAGTGGAAGCACGGACTCCACGGGGAGCCGTCGCTAGAGTCCCTCGAGCGGAGGTGGAGCACGTCGTGGCGCAACGGGACGGTCCAAGAGCTCAAGTACGGCAGTAATTACGTGAGCAAAAGACTCAAGGTGGTGAAGAAAGTGGAACAAATGTGCGAAGACCAAGGGATCTCGCCAGAAGAGGCTTGTAAAATGTTGGATCAGAGGGTTGACGGGAGGATGGAGCTGCTTCAGAAGGCGCTGACGGATGGTAAGGATCCGTTCATTGTGATTCCTCCAAGATAAGAGCTCGCATGCATAGTGGTACTGCTCTTTAGTTATTGGCGTTAATCAGTTGTAGTATCCGGATTAATTCTTGTTAATCGGATCAAAATTGCCTTCTGTCTAATTCTTGTCGTGATTATCAGCTCTCCCTGTTCAGCTCTCCCCATTTAGTTATCCCTGTCTAGTTCTCCGTCTTCAATTCTCTCCATCTAGTGATTGCTAAAGCCAAACGAGGCTTATCCCTGGAATATGATCTGCTCTTTGTTAATTGTGGACTTAGAACTGAGCCAATAGTCTCGGCATTTTTACTGACCCAACTTTCATTTATTCCTGAACAAAGCTGCCTGGTACAATTGAACATTTTTGCTAGAACAAAACTTGATATCCGTGTTCGGCTTTCCAATACAAAGTATTTAATTTGCTTCAACGCCTACGTATATCATCCCAGAAATTTACTCACTCAACAAACAAACCCAAGTATTCGTAGCGAAATACTGGGTTCCAGCATGTGTCTGATTCTCGTCATCCATCAAGCGGATTCCGAGGTGCAATATGCCTCCATCATCAACCCCGACAGTGGCATGAAGGTGTTCAATCCTTTCCAGAGTCCACACTGCTATTTGGCGCACGAGGAAAAGGACTCCAAAAAAATTGAAGTCCCCTGTATCGTGGGTAGATGGCAGGTATGCATCCATAGGGATGATCCGTCCGCCTGCCATGGCTGGAGCGATTTCCACGTCGTCGTCCACAGCCAGGACGTACAACAAAGCATACATACAGTCACCTCCAAATTTGGCGAGCCAATGAGCCCACACGACAATGGAATCGCTTCCAATGCAACTCAGGTCTATTATATTCAAGTTAGAGAGGCGTTTTTCTCCGCTGGGGTTTCCGTTGCTTTGGATGCCGACCAGCTTAACGTGACCAAAAAGAGACTGGTTTGGATGTTTGACCATGACCTTATAAATATTGCTAAAGATGACCGGATTGATTTGAAAGACAGCATCGATAAGTTGGAAGTGGCGAGGAATACATGGGAGGAGCACGCGAAAGAAGGCAAGATGGAGCCGTGCCCATCCAGTCATTTCGAATCATATCCATTCCACGAGTTATTGCAACTTGCGCCAGACAATACCAAGGTCTCCCCAAACCGATTGCTGAAGGAAACTGACAAATCACGAGTTCTTCGATCCTACACCGCTTGCCATGTCGCTGCGCCTCTTCCGCCTGCCCCTGTCCCCGAAATTCAGGACACGGTAATGTCAGATATATAGATGGATAGCGACATCCCAAGTCACGGGTGCGAGTTTAAAGGTGTTTCTATGAAATGGATTGATTAAATATAATTATACCGTTTTATTTAACAAAATTTATGATATATTGATTTGATTGAATGCAATCTTTCACCCGGTTACTTTTACTCGGTAGTCCAAGTCCATTGTCTCTCATGCAGTGACTTCTATAGCTTCTGGCTCAGTGAACCCTAACGCCGTAGGAGACTTTGACATTGCTCTGATCTTTTTTCTGGCCTCATCTAATATCATCGGATAGATCGGAGACAGGCAGTCGTGACAAAATCTAGGTACACACGCGTGCATTGCTCCCTGGAGCATGAACACATCTCTCGAATATTCTTGGGATGCGAGCTGTTTTTTACTCAACTCTAAAGGAGATCTCACAATATGCTTACCGTACAATGGTAATCCATACCTGCCCATGAATCAAGAGCGTTGGTGAATAATACTAGCTTGTATCCTGTCAAGTATCTCCACTGGCATTTGCCGCTTTCAATAGAGATGATGTGTTCATACTAGAGTCTCAGGGACATACAGCGACTGACTCAAGTTGCGAGTCCGAGGGTGAGGAGTAATTGGGGAAATATTTAATTACAAATAGCTTATTATTCCGGGATTCTCCAAAGAGCACGAAATCGACCGCAAATTTCCCATTCAGTCGCCGGTATTCTTCATGTATTGCCTCCAGCCTAATGATCAGTAAAATCTTAGGCAATTCTAGGAATTGATCTATGAGGTTAATATCCTTTGAGGTTTTTCCTTGAGACCTAAATCTCTCTTTGTTAATTAGACTTATAAAGATTGATATTCCGCTTGTTGGTGTATCACCTGTTATTCGCCCTTTGTTTCGGGGCCACTAACGGTCGGACGTTGAACAGTGACTTCTTTCCAGTAGAACAAGATCTGATGTCCTGCTTTAGATGCCTTTGCAGGCATATATCAGTTGGTACTTGTCCCTAGTTTAGTCGAGAATACTTAATCATTTACATCAGCTTGTTACATCTATTCGACACATCCACCCAAACACCGCCATCCCACTCGCATAGCACACGAGCTCTCAATATGTGTCTTACTCTCGTCATCCATCAGACAGATAATGAGCCTGAGTTCCGCCATTCCGCCATCATTGACCCAAACAGTGGACACAAAGTGTTCAATCCTTACGAAAATACATTTGAAGATCGCCGTCTCGGGGACGCTGTTGAAGAAGAGGGATGCTCTCTCCACGATTTATGCACGAAGATAGAATGGCAGATCTGCAATGCTAAACATGACGAGTCTGCGTGTTTTGGCTGGCAGAATTTCCACATGGTCCTTTCCAACCACAACGAGCATCCCATCCTATCCAGGCTCGGCGAGCCATTGGGTCCCTCCGACGAGAGAAAGGTTTCCAGTGATATACATATCCCTTACATAAAACTCAGAGAAGAGTACTGGCTTGCTGGATCACTGGTTGGGTTTTGGGCTCGCCAGCTTATCGAAAGCAACAATAAGCTCGAGGTTCAGGGAACGCTGTTACATGATGATGGCTACCTTCTCGAGTGCTGCAAAAGTGCCCGGAAGGAATTGCAGCTCTACATCGATAAGTTAGAGGAGCTGGCCAGCAGATGGCGCATTCACAGTCAGCTTGGCAAGATGGAGCCATGTCCATCGGATGGGCTCGCATGTAACCCATTCGCCGAGTTCTTTCAGATGTCGCCGGAGTCTGGCACCTCCCCTTACCAATTGCTGAAGGACACTGATTCAGAGGCTGCCTAGAATACTAGCTAGTCTTTTGGGTCTCCGCTGACACCCATCGCTTCTGAAAGGGCGGCCATGTCTTTTCAGAGTTCTCAGCCGGCATCCGTCGCCTCTAAAAGCGGCAATGCGATTAGTGTGAAGATATTGACAGTGATTTAGTTCCAAATTCGCCCGCAAGTTTGAGAGCATAGTTGGTATTGCTTGTTTGGACGACTAGGTAACCAAATAGTCATAATAAATGTGAGTGTGTGATATTTTACTACAGGATTGCCTGTGATGAAATGAACCACAACTTCCCAGATGAGAAGAGTGCGACTACATAATTTGATCTCAATTGGGATCACATGAATATATGCCTCATTAATTCCACATCCGGATATGATTGCGTTGACACCCAATCCATCGCCACATATTGGTCGCCTTGTTTTGGAGATGTAGCCCATAGGTAACCCCGTGCTTAATGGGACTATCGCGAAGCCCTGGTCGATATGTGAACTAACGGTGGTATAGGTCAATTGGCCACCTCAATTTGCATGAACCAATTTCGGTGAGATTATGGCACTTGGAAGTTCAAGGTGATGATAGCAGTGGGCTGGGGGTGCTTGCTGTCAGCGGAGACACATGCATGTGATGGTTCGTGTGGCATTTGCAGAGTGGCCTATTTGAGTGCTTGTCGACCTGCACCGACGGCGGTGCAAATAAGACGTGTCATATTTTAAGCAGAATAAGACTACAGCACCTCAAGCCCCCAGCAGCTATAGTAGCTACAGCGCCCTCGGTACCCACAGCAGCTACAGCACTCTGAGAGTCTCGCAACTAAGCTCCAGGAATAAAAACGAACAACTGCTTCAGCTTTAGAGCGCTATAGCCGCTGTAGCTGCTGGAGACATTCAAGCTGCTAGAGCTGCCGGGGGCTTGGGGCCCTCAAGACATCCCCGTCTCTGTAGATACAGTCAGCGGCCATAAGTCTGAGTCCACTTCACAGTGGGCTCATACGGTTACACCTAAAATTCGAGGTCATAATAAATACTACAGAGACTCCAGTCTTTCTTATTTAAAATCTATTTAACATTATAAAATAACTTAGAAGTTTTTCTATATAGTTCATTTTATATCTTATTTTACTTAATTAATTGAAAGCTATAGAGCGGTATGAATATATAGTATCTATTAAATTTGTATCTATATTAGGTCACAGTGGGAAGTATGGTACTATTAGTACAAATTTTCTCAATAATCTCCACACAAAAAATCTATGTGTATTATAAAACCTTCAGTAAATCCCCAGACTATAGTAGAAAAACTTGAGATTAAGACATAGTGAATTCTGATATATTATATATATTATCTTAAATTTTCTACTTTTCTATATATCCAGTTATTGAGATATTGAGGAGTGGTTGCAGTGCGAAGCTCATGTTTAGGGTAGCGCACGGCTAGGTGGACTCAGGCTTATTATGACCGCTAACTGTAATACAGCAACACCAGCAGGGCCGTTGACAGTAAAAAGTAACGGCCACTTTATTCTACGGCCTATTACTAATAATCAATAAGTGCAGTTCCCAGCCCGCCATCTTCCTCATACATCAACGATTCCGTTCCTTGTTGAGTATTGGATCTCATTTGCACCGGCCCCGGTGCAGGAATGGCTGCACACCTCTAGATCCTTAGTCATCCGAATTTCTCACCACCAGACGCGCCCGCCATCGTCTGGAGAGTTGTGTGAGCCATGACAGGTCTGGATCTCATTAATATGACCAATAGCCACTTACACATCACGTTAAAGGGTTGATGATTCGCTCCTCGTTTCTCGATGCGAGGAGTCCTAGCCGTCTTGACCGGGGGCTAAAGTGATGATGATCACCAGGCACCAGTACTAGAAGAATGCGTTGAGGATTGTTGGAATATTGTGAGGACATTGCCCTCCGGGCGAGACCTGGGCGGCTTAGTGAGCCTCGAACACGCATCCTTTGCTGGATGTTCTTTGTTTGGGACACCATAGCCTAAAGGAGATGTGAAGCAATAGGACCGCATTTCGACCGTCGGCAATTCTGTGGAAGAGAGATGTCTCAGGTAATAAGCCTGAAAACCATCAGGCATCCTGGCTGTGACATTGATACATATGGTAGGCTGTCTACGGTGTAGAATGCAAGGCGTAAGATAATGCCAGAAAGGACCCTGCATAGTCACTATGTGACCTTGCATCGATACCAGGCTGTGATAACAGTATCCCATAGAAACAGCCTCACAGCCATCGGCATCAACAAGCGACATCTTCAACCAGCTCACTCAATCCAGTCATACACCAACTTCGCAGTCCTCTCCTCCGCCCCCTTGGTAATCCTAACCTGCCGCACATACTTCCTCCCCCCCTCCACCTCCTGCACGCCCCAGACATGCTCCAGCACCCACCCGAGCACCAGTGCCTCCGTAACGATGTGCACACACTTGTCCCCCTCCTTCCAGCCGGCGCGGAGGAACTCGCTCTCGATTCCCGATAGGTCCGTTAGCCACTCGGAGCGCACGCGCAGGGTGCCGAAGTCCGGGATCTCCACCTCACGCGGCTTGAAGTCGAGGTACCGCTCCTCGGAGGCCATCTCCTTGCCGCTGATGGTGCTCTTGACGGAGATGAAGTCAACGGAGGCGCCGTCGATTTGCTGGGTTGTTTGGGTGATATTCACTACGATTGGGGCGAAGTTGGCGGCGGTACGCTTGAACCAGGAGAGTCCTTGCTGGATTGATTGGAACAAGATTTGGGTTAGTGACTTTGAGATTTTGGATACGCGGTGTTGGTTGGAGAGGTAAAATGCTTGCTTACAAGCTCCAGGACCTTGTCCAGGCCGTGGGACAGGGGCTTGTTCACGGTGTATTTCCCTGTAAGGTTCTCGATTGAAGCTGATTCGGGAAGAGACATCCTGGTTGCGTTTGAATAGACTTCTATTGTGTTCAGTGGCGCTGTTGCACGTGATGGCTGCTGGAATTGATGGGAGTTTGGTGATGGCTGTATGAGAGAGAGGTGAGAGGAAGAGAACACGGAACACTCGGAAGCGGGAGCTCATCGCCTTTTATGCCCGCTGGCTCAGAAGTGTCTGCAGCTAGTCAGAAGAGATAAGTCTATTATTAGTATAATTCTCATGTCATACAGCACTGACGACGACTTCTGAGGCATTTCGGCTCATTTTCTATCCCGTGTTGGAGGAGCACGTTCTGCGTTGGTCGTGGAACCAAGAGCGCATGTATAAAGGCACCGGATTCTACGCATCATCAAAAGTGCTGCTTTCGTGAAAAATATGAAAGTTTATTCGTAATACGATATGGAAATTGAGAAATCTTGAAAGTATACCCTGCGTAACAACCCTCATGTAAAGAAACCGTGCAAAGCCCGATAGTCCAACGTGGAACCAAGAAAACCGGCAAGACCGCATACTACGAAATGTTTAACAATCTGGTCTCTATCTATATAATCTACTAACACTCTCACGCTGCCTGTGGAGCGATAGGAGTATTGAACTTATCAAGAGCAGCCTGGATACTTTGTCCCAGCGCAGCAACCTAGAGAGCGATATTTGTCAGTAACCGCGCAAGCGAGATGAAGCATCGGGGGCTCAAGCACGGATGACTTACATGAGGCTTCCGCACAATGGAGAAGTGATCTCCGTCAATGACCACAGTCTCGACATCACCGACAAGGCTGTCCCAGCCGTTGACGCCAAAGTGATATCTCTTCGAGAACAGGAACGTCCGCATGTCAATGTCATTGTCGAACATGACGTTCTTGCCAATCGGATCAATCGACAAGTCACGGCTCACCTCCTCAACCTCATCGGGGTTGCGCATCGTGTCGCACAATCCCGACCGCGCCCAGATGATGAACGTCCCGTTCGTGGGCCGCCTGTCCTCCGGCATAGGCGTGGGCTCATACTTGCGCACGCACAAGCTGGACCCCAGGAGATGCTGCTTCACCAGCGCCGTAAGCTCCTCGAAGGTCTGGCGCTCGCCGTGCACGCGCGTCACCAGGTTCGCCTGGTTGACGATATCTAGCGTCGGCGCCGTGACGGAGAGGTTGCGGCGGGGCATCTTCATGTCGATGAGGAGCAGGCCCTGCACCTCCTCGCCCTCGACAAGGAGCTGCCGGCTGGCTTCGTAGGCGAAGACGGCGCCTGCGGACCAGCCGCCGATCATGTAGGGGCCCTTGGGCTGGACGGTCTTCATGGCTTTCTTGTAGAGGGTTGCGACCTCCTCACAGCTGCAGGTGAAGTCATAGGGGTTGCGAAGGAAGGGTGATTCCAGTGCATAGACAGGGGTGCCGGAGGGAAGCTTAGGGATGTACACGTAGGCGGAAGCAGAGCCCGCGCCGTCGCAGATGAGGAATAGGGGCGTCTTGGAGCTGGTCTCACTGCCCTGGATCAGGACTGGCTTGCTGCTGTACTTGTTGAGGTCGAACGGCGGCTCGATATAGGTCTCGAACGGCGTCGTCACACTTGTATGAATATTGACAGAGGACGAAGATGAGGCATCTTCCGAGTCACTCGCAGAACCGGAGCCGCTACTGGAAGAGGAGGACACCCGCTTGCTGTTGATGTCGCCAATGGTGGTCACGTCCATAAAGAACGACACAGGTAGCGTGATACCGGTGTTGCGCTTGACGGCATCAATAATGGCAATACTCATCAGGGAGTCAACGCCCATATCGAGCAGTGCGGTGCTGTCATCCAGTTCAGCAGGGTCAAAGCCTGTCTCAGACAAGATGGCAGCGATGAGTGCGTCGATGACATCGTCACCCTGAGCATCGTCATCACCACCAGCGGGAGCAGCAATGGTAACCTTCGCACCTGGAGCGACGCCATTGGTCTGGGGAGCGTGCGATAGAGGAGTAACGTGAGCGGCATGAGCTGGTGCGGTACCGGCCTCGGGACTAGAGATGCCCAAGACGATGTTGAGAATACTCTTCTTCATCTGCTGGAACTTGACGCCATCGCAGTAGCCGATGATTTCGTTTCCATCCAGGATGTAGACATCACCAATAGAAGCTCCCTTCTTCTCTCCGTCCCTCATGCGGACGTAGCTGTAGTACTCCTTCTGGTCCGTGAGCTCATCCGCAAGAGACATGCAGTCCAAGCCACCGGAGATATGCGCCATGTCATCGGGGTTCTTGCTGGAGCCGTTCATCACGAAGCCCGCAAGATGAACGATGGTGTCGCTCCAGTAGGGGCTGATAGACCACTTGCCCGTGCCCTCGATCGGGCGCAGGCGGATGATGCCGACGGCGTCTTGCTGGTCCTCGTCCATATGCAGGGCGTGGATGCCGTGGTACTTCTCGTCGTACTTGACCACGGCGTTGAACAGCTTGTAGATGAAGCGGCGCTGGAGGCGGACGACATCTTCGTTGTTTGGATCCATGAGAGCATCGATGCGGGCCTTGACCATGGGCGTGAGGCGAGACCACTGGGACTTGGACTTGGCTGTATCGATGGCCTTGACGACGCATTTGCCGTTGTCGATAAATTTGGCCTTGCCGGTGCGTGAGCTGAATGTGACACTGATGTCTCCGTGCTTTGCGCTGGCCGATGCAGTGACGCGGATCTTCTGGTCGCCAGCGTCGGTGGGCACGACGAGGGCGTTGAAGATGTCTAGATCAGCCAGAGCACCGAGAGGTGTCGGCTTTTCAGGGGATGATAAACCCCAAATGTACTTGGCAGCACCGCTAGCCATGTCGGAGAAGATACTTGTCGGGCACAGAGCGGCGCCGTTGACGATGTGGCCGTGAATAGCTTCATGCAGCTTCTCTTCAGCTGTATCAGACTCGAACGTGATGGTAATCTCGTCTCCATTGACCTCCTGGCTGACGATACGCTGCAGGCCTGTAGTAGAGAAGGCAGGCTTCACAGGAGCCTCGATAGCCTTAACACCAGCAACAATGGTGGATCCAAGACCGGGCATGGTGTCATACTGGTAGACATCCCAGAACTCACGCGTGTCGAAGGCATATGTTGGGAGTTCCAAAAGAGAGAGTGAACCATGGTGCTCACGGTGGAATTCGGCCCAATTGACAGGTAGGCCGGCGAGGTAGGCGTTCGCAAGTGAGTTTGCAATGGTCTTATAAGGAGTCTCGCCAGAGCGCAGAGTGGGCGACAGGCTCTCCTTGGGAACACCGAGGCTAGCCTTGACGAATGATGTGCACACGGCGTGAGGCCCAGATTCGATGTAGACTGTATTCTCTGTGGCCAGGTTCGCCGCCTTGAGAGCACGCAGCGCATGGTCAAAGCGAACAGGCAGACGAGCCTGCTGCATGAGGTACGTTGCGTTGAAAACTCCGCTCTCCTTGACGACCTCCGCAGTCATTGATGATACAACGGGAATGCTCGGGGCGGAGAACACCGCCGCCTGCGCGATCTTCTCGTATTCCTCGAGGATGGGGTCAATCTGGGCCGAGTGGAAGCCATAGGGCACCTCAAGCAGCTTGGCGCGGATGCCCTCGGCGCGTAGCATCTCATCCAACTCACGCAGCTTGCCCACCCTGCCGCTGATAACGATGGACTCCGGGGCGTTGTAGCACGCAACCTGACAGAAGGAGCCGTAGCCGCCGGCGACGATGCATTTCTGCACCTCGTCGATGGTGGCCGCCACGGAGAGCATCGCGTACTCACCGATTGTGACCTTGTCCTGGATTAGGAGAGCGCGCTTACCAACTAGGAGCAGAAGGTCGGACTCGGAGAGTACGCCAGCGACACAAAGGGCTGCGTACTCGCCGAGGCTGTGGCCGAGGACGGCGGAAGGACGGACGCCCCAAGACTTCCAGAGGTCTGCGAGCGCAACCTCGAGGGACACAGTCGCCAGCTGGACGTCGACGGTGGAGCGGCCCTCGAGGCTGATGCTGGGATCCGTGATGATGTCTGAGAACTTGGGCAGGCCGAGGTATGTGGCCAGGCTCTGCAGGTTATCAATCTTGGACGCGAACCGACCAACGGTGCGGTACAGCTCGTGACCCATGCCGACATACTGAGAGCCCTGGCCAGTGAAGACAAATACGGCGTTGGCTTTGGGCGAGCTACGGCGAGGGGTCTCCTCCTTCTTGAGGCTATCCTGAAGCGACTTGATGATCTGCTGGACCGAGTTGCCCACCAGTGTGGTGCGCCAGACCTCGTGCGTGCGACGAGCAGTGGTGGAGTACGCCACGTCTGCAAGCTTGGCATCCGGGTGCGTCAGGAGGTATTCCAGAAGACGCTGCTTGTTGCCATTGAGAGCCGGCTGTGTTCTGCCCGAGACAGTCACAACGTGCCACAGACGCTCATCGGCGGTCTTCTCAGCCTTGGCCGGCGCTTCCTCCATAACGAGGCAGGTATTGCCGCCAGCGGCATCAAAGTTGTTGACCAAGATACGCTTCTTGCCATCACCAGCTGGCGAGGGCTTCAGAGTCGCGACCTTGCCCGGGATGCGGACGTGGATCTGGTCCAGATTCGGGAATTGTGGGTTCAGGGGCTGGTCGGCGCCGACCTGCGGCGGAACGAGGCCGGTTTGCAACATCATGGACGCCTTGATCACAGCAGTGACACCAGCGGCGGCTTCAGAATGCCCAACATTTGCTTTAACTGCGCCGACATAGAGAGGGTTGTTGCTTCGCTTCGAGCCAGCGAAGACGTTTGTGACGGATTTCATCTCGACGGAGTCGCCCGCCTGCGTGCCCGTACCGTGCATCTCCACGTATGAGATGTCGAACGGATCGAGGCCCGCTTGTTGCAGGACTTGGCTGTAAAGACGCTCTTGAGTTGCTGCGTGCGGGTGAGTGATGGAGATGGCATTGGCGGAGTGGTTGCGACCCCAGCCACTGACGACGGCGTGGATGTTGTCGTTGTCAGAGATGGCATCTTCCAGACGCTTGAGGACGACCATACCAACACCCTCACCACGGCAGTAACCATCAGCATCAGCGCGGAAAGTCTTGCAGTTGCCGGTGTGGGACAGAAAGCCGGCGATACTGAGGCCGGAGAACTCGAGCGGCGTGTTGGAGAGCTGCGCACCGCCAGCGAGAGCCATGTCGCAGTTGCGATCAAGCAGAGCGGAACATGCGAGGGCGATGGAGGTGGACGAGGATGAGCAGGCGGCGTCAAGGCTGTAGGATGGACCCTCAAACTTGAAGTGGTAGTTGAGACGACCGGGGGTGAAGGCACGAAGGAGACCTTGGACAGAGAAGATGTCGACGCCGTGGACGGCCGCAATGTCTCGCCACTGCTCGGTGCACTGGCCGATATACACGGCCACGCGGCTGGAGTCTGTTGATGGGCTGGAGTCTGGGCTAAAACCGGCATTCTCCAAAGCCTCGTGAGTGGTCATAAGGAGAAGGCGTTGTATAGGGTCCATCTGCATAGCCTCACGAGGAGACACATTGAAAAGACGCGTATCGAAGAGGCCGGGGTCCTTGAGGAAACAGCCATGCTGGACAGATGTGCTGTTCTTCTTCTTATTGGTAGGATCATAGAATTTCTCCAAGGGGAAGTGAGTCTCTGGAATCTACGAGGCGGCCAGTGGTCAGCTAAATTGTCTGCAAGAAAACATCAGCTTTGGTTCAGAACTCACAGTGGTATGCGCATCTGTTCCCTTGAGAATAAGATCCCAAAACTCGGCCACATTATCGCTCTGCGGGAGGCGACCAGCCATACCGACGATGGCGATGAGTCCGGACCCGCCTCTTGCGTGGCTGCGGTCCTTGAGCTCCGCCTTCTTGGTGGTCTTGTATACGATGCCAGCTTGCTGCATGCCCTTCTCCAGAGAGCGAAGCTGCATCGTGGGACCAATGCAGGTCATGTCAATGTCTCCACTGCCGTACATGCCCACAAGAGTCGCCATGACGGTGTCAATCAGTCTCAACGGCCTGTCGAAGCCATCTCTGAGCGCACCTTCGAGAACGCCGCCGATGGTGTTGGCTTCATAGCGCTCGCACGTGCTTGTGGAAACGATTTTGATCCGGGATGGAATCTCACGGCTGAGGGCTGGGATGTCACCCAGAATATACTCCACATCAATGGGCTGGAGATGAGGAGCATGACCGAGCCCACGAACTGGCATGGGGATTAGGGACCTGTCTTTCAAGGCCTCAGACCAAGGAATGAGCTTGGTCAGGGTTGATGGAGGGCCGCTGAGTGAGGACCAGCCTGGGCCAAGTACACTCAGGTAGGCTCGCCTGTGCTTGGGAATGTTCTGAAGAAGGTTAGTTTCTGTCTCACGGTGTTGTAATCATAGATTGGATCGATATGAACGTACATTTGCTTGATGAAATTCATCGAGGATGACATTAAACTCGTCATCAGGAAGATCACGGACCACATAGGACCATGACCCGGGAGCTTCAGTGTCCTCGATTTCTTTGACTCGCCTGAGGCTGCAGAGGGCGATACGAACTGCTGCTGGGACAAAGTCGAGAGCAAGATCGACAAGGTCAACTGTATTGGTGGCACCAGCACCAACGGCAGCAGGCAGCATACCGAGGCAGAGTCCAATGATGGTTACATCATCAGTCAGGATGCTAGGGTCGTTCTCGGAGTAGCTGTAAGGGACCAAAGTTATTCATGTGTAACTTTAGGGCAATCAAGGGATCTCCTTGCTTGCATGATATAAAACACGGGATAGACTTACATGATCAACTCTCCAATGCGGCCAATGTAACAGAACACAGCAGAAGCAAGCAGTGATGAACCATCTGTCTTGGCGTGCTGCTCTGCATAGTCTAGGATGGAGGTGAAGGGAGGAACCTTGCCAACGGCATCACCAAGAGCCGCTAACTCGACCTTGAGCGAATCACAGCACCCTTGCAGGAAGTTTGTGAGCAGGACGGACTTCTTGGACTGCAGTGCGAGATTCCGGATGCACGCAATCATGCTGTCCATCTGGTCTCCATAAAGGAGGAGCCGCTGAGCCGGCGACGCGTCACCCATGGTTACGTGGACGATGCGTGAGGGAGGATACGTGACGGAGTCGGGGAGTATGCTGTTGGCTGGGGAAAGACAAAGCAACGTCAGGACGAGAGGAGTAAAGAGACAAGATGATACACAGGGGTATAAAGAGCTCTCTCCTGTCCGCACAATGGTAGAACGATGATGCTTTGCCGAACACTGAAAGAATGGCGCTTGGGAGAGAATGCAGGATCAGAACTGAACTACGCGGAGGCACTAGGACTTTGTTTAACACGGAGCCTTAAATATATGTCAAGATTCAGAGACTGCTCCTGCTACTTCTGGCCATGGCTATTCTGGATCTCACCATGCTTGCTCCACAACCTTAAGAGCGTTAAGCCTAATCTTGAACAGACACACGGCTCAGTACCAACCTAGTAGCCAGCCCTGTCTTCCCAGAAGCACGAGTGGAGAGAGATGGACGGAAGCAGCAGCAGCAACGCTCTCGTCACACTTCGCAACGGTCTGCCTGCAGCCCGTTGAGCGCCAAGGTGACGGGGATACAGGAGGGGGGCGCCTATGTAGGAACAAGGCGTTTGCTTCCTCATGCCGGCCGGGACCACATGAGGAATGCTAGTCGTGGAAATGGGCATGAATAATACGCCGCTTACAACGGGGCATCAAGGCTACTGGAGACGAGAGGACGACAGGACGACAGTTGGCTGATCAGTTAGGAGATGAAGCCATCGCCAAAGTCGCCAAAGGGAACCTAGAGTCCTGCGGGTTTCTCTATTTGGATTCTTACATCAGCGTTTGTGGGAGGGGCGTGCAACTTCATTGCATGATCCTTCAACTCTGCAGATACCGTCGACGTTGCAATCTACGGAGGGGATATCAGACGCCATCAGCGGTCCATACTAAATTTCGGTATGGCTGGGTCTTGGCGGTGTTGGTTGCAGTTGATGCCTCTGAAGGCTCTGATTCGGTGCGAGCCTTGTGGATTCCCTCCCCCAATCCCACCCTTTCACTCTATCAGTCGCACAGGCTACCTAGTAACCAGGGTCAGTCACTACATGGGCCGTTAGCCATAGCTGTCACTCGCCAGAAGCATACCTCTCCGGCCCCCGCGTCTTTTCTTCTTGCCTCCTCCCCATTTCTGCCGCTGCTTCATTTTGCTCACGAACACGTCTTCACAAAGCGAGCCACCATGAGCGCTCTATCATCCCCCCTCCAGGGACACCCGCTCTCACTGTTGATCCGTCAAACAGCAAACGGTACCATCGATGACCTCCAGACAGGCTGCCACGACGAGGTGCCCGGCCTGGAGCCCTGGTACGGCTACGTGCCCTCGTTCCCCGCGGGCGTCACCTTCTCCGTTATCTTTGGCCTGCTCCTCCTCGGCCACATCTTCAACGCCATCAAGCCACCGCGCACGCACTCCATCATCCTCGCGGTCAGCGCACTGACCGAGCTGATTGGCTGGGCCGCCAGGACCTGGGCCTCCAAGTGCCCTTACAACAAGGCTGCCTTCACTATGCAGATCATCACCCTCATCGTCGCTCCCGTGTTTGTCACGGCTGCTATCTACGTCGTGCTGGGCTTGCTAATCGGCGTGCGTGGCAACGAGTACTCGCTCATCAAGCCCCGTTTGTACATCTACATCTTCTGCACGTGCGACGTTATCGCTCTCGTAGTCCAGGCGGCTGGTGCCGCCATGGCTAGCCGTGCATTCGATCAGGGCAGGGACACCTCCCGCGGCGCCCACATCGTTGTCGGTGGAGTCGTGTTCCAGCTGGCCACCATGGCTGTCTTTGCCTCACTGTTCCTGACCTTCTTGTATCGCTCGAGGCGGGCCACTTCCTCCATGGCACAGCTACTCATGATCACCTCTCTCTGGATCAGCTTCTTCGCCGTCTTCATCCGAAGCGTTTTCCGTTGCGTTCAGCTAGTTCAGGGCTTCAAAGGTCACCTCAGCACTACGGAAGCCTTCTTCATCGCCCTCGATGGCGCCGTCATGTCTCTGGCCATTGGGGTATTCAACTTTATGCGTCTTCCAAAGGACGTGGGCGATCAGCGAGAGAAGCCACCTACGAACTTGAGTGGCACCGCCGACACCACTCTTTGATCATCTTATTCTTTCGAGAGGGAGTACAGGGGACAACTACGAGCAAGGATGCTCTGGAACACGAGCGTTACATAGCATTGGACTTGTTATGCAGGAAGAAAGCAAATGTAGTCAGTGAATGACAGTGTGAGTTAGTGACCGAAGGACTATGTATGTAAGACACAGTCAGATAGCGCGGGGTTGAAGCCGGTTGAGTGGATGGGAGTGTGAAATAGGTAGCTTTGAAAATCACCAAGTCCAAGGAAGTTTGAAGGCACGCTCCCTGTCTCAGGCTAGAGTCAATCAATTATACTATTTTCGGCCATGATTGTGCAACCCAGAAAACAAAACCCTTTATCTTAATCGTCGAGAGTCAGACGCTGGGCCGAGCTATCCAAACCCCTTGTCAGATCTTCCCAAGATGTCAGCAAAGCAGACGTTGGGTCTCACTCACCCTAGCGAAGATCATGAGCCCAATTAGCCCCAGATAGACGTCGTATATTTTCGGCTTTTCTACCGTGTGATGCGTGAATTCCAGGTTCTTCCCTGTTGCAGGTGGCCCACGTTGTTTTCTCGATTTGTGAATAGATGGGTGCATTCGTGCCGTGTTGAACCATGGACGCTTGCTGACCTGCATGAAGCCCCTGTCGGCGCCTTATACGCCCCTCCCCATTTGACGTTTGGTCCTACCTTAGCGCCTAGGCTAGGACTAGCTCAGGGACCAGAGTAATTGATGTAAGTGCCTTACTCCTACCTACATGCTTTAGGTCCCGTACAAATGTAAAGTTATTTCTGTTTGTGACTAAGATGACTGGACAAAGATACGAAATCTGATCATTCATTTGGACAAATCCAGAAGTCGCCGTATGCCTTCCCACCCTCTTCCCCCTGCTCCTCTGCACCCATCGTCTCTTTCTCATGTCCCTACCACACCCCCTGGCTCCTATATACCGTAAGCACTCGATAAATTCGGACGCGTTAAGTGGAGATTTTACTGCATAATTCCACTTATATCAGTTCAAAACGTCACATCCCATCCAAAGTATTGGCCTGTGGAATTTTAGCGCTATCCGAATTTATCGAGTTCTTACGGCACATACATTCTCCCCCCTTGTTCCCGCGCCCCCATCCACCCCCAAGGCATACATCACTTTTCGCGCATACATACTGCCTAGATAAGCCTCACTCTGCCAACCATTAACCATGCTTCCATCCACCCGCATTGCGCCATGGCAGCACATGTTGACTGGCACGGATAGACCAAAAAGCTCCCCGTGGCGCGCCCGTGCCCTTGGCGCGCGGAAATAAAAGAAACACCCTTGTGTGTTTTCCTTGCTTGGTCGCAATTAGGACTTTGTCGGCGCTTACCTACTTCGTACATCAACCCCAAAACCTTTGAGTTGATTGGGGGCGGGTGTGTGAATGAGAATGCGAGTGTGGGTGTATCCTTGAGCCTTGGCGAAGAATGACATCTGGCATTTCATCGACATCGGATGTTGACCCGGCCCATTCTTGAGCCTCTGCAGTCACCTGCCTATCTTTACACAATCTCCCGTGAGAAGTAATTCCTACGAGTTTAGAGGAGGAGAGATATCATTGGCCCTTGCTGACGAACAGGTACGACACAAGGTACTTTATAATCCACTGGTGGCGGTAAGGACAGGCGACACAGCGCTGATGCCGCTTGCCCTGCATCTCTGTGATCAAGACGAGGAACCTCGAATAGGAGCCAGTGAAAACTGATATCCACTTCTGTCTACCTTTGATCACTTTGGCTTCTTTTTGCCTCCATGTTAACGCACTGCACCTTGCTTCAGGTCTCTTTCATCCCACACAAATTTCACACTTCGCAGCAATGACTTTGCCAGCCGTCGGCTCAGAGCCAGTCCATCCGGCCAGAACGATATTGGCTGTCATCACCGTAGGCAGGTCCACATCAGGAGGTGAGTCTCTATCTTTCTTCGTCTCTACAGCTCCCTATCTCCCTTCCATAATCTGCCGATCTCGGGCTTACGACCTGGACAAAAGCCGCCATCATCGAGATCTGTCGTGTTTTACACCAGAGGGGCCACACCATCCACCTAGCGTGCCTGGAAGGGCAGCAGTCCATCCTCGGCGCCCACAGCTTCATCTCCAAGGTCACCGCCGTTGGTAGGTCCGTCTCCCCCGATGAGGATGCGCAGATCCGCAAGCTGCGCTCTGAGTCTGATTTCGAGACCGCCAAGGGCAGAGCCAATCAGATGGTCGCCTTTCGCATCATGATGAGCTGGTGGCCAGAGACTTTTGAGAACCTCAAGGAGCTATGCACGCGTGAACGTCCGGACTTCATCTTCAGCGAGGCCCTGGCCGACGCCTCCGTCGACGTCGCGGAGTTGCTGAACATCCCCCTTGCTGTCAGGTACCCGCAGCTCCCCAGCATCCCCCAGTCTTACATCCCCGGCATGGCAGGCTTCGCGCTCAAGCACCTGACAAGCGAACACGCGAGTCTCTGGGACCGCATGCAAGAAGAACTGCACCGTGTGAAGATGCTCTTCGCCGCACGTCACTTCGCCATAGAGAGGCGGCGGTTGAATCTGGCTGCGGGCATCAAACCACGCATGCCATCGCCGAAGCCAAACTACCTCATCTTCGTCAACCACTTCTTCGGCCTGGAGGTCCCGCGCCACCTGCCGCCACTTGTTCATCCCGTCGGCCCGGTCCTGGCTGAGGAGTACAAGCAGATTCCTGAGGGTGGCCGCGTTGCCGAGTTCCTGAAGACGCACCATAGGGTGATGCTCATTGCTTTCGGCACACATGTTGTCACTCCCTCATGGAGAATCTACCGTTTGATTCAGGGGGTGAATGCGGCTATCAAAGAGGGCCTTCTGGACGGCGTCATCTGGGGTCTCAAGTCCAGAGACGACTTGGATGGTTCTATCAAGCCTCCCTTCCCAACCGGGCAGGAGGATATTCTTGATGCTTTTCTGGACTATGAACATATTTTGAGCAACGGCGATCCTAATTGGCTCGTAGAGCCTTGGGTTGAGCAACGTGCCATCCTCGAGCATCCGTCCACCGGCCTCTTCCTCACTCATTGCGGCACTGGCTCTTGCATGGAATCCGCCTATCATGGCGTTTCCGTTCTCGCCATGCCCTTCTTCGGTGACCAGCCCGCGAACGGCAAGCGCCTCGTCACCGCAGGCGTCGCAGTTGAGCTGCACAAAGACCGCTTCACAGCCCGCAGCACCCTCGCCGCCGTCGCTAGCATCATGCGCGATGATGCCGCCCTCTTTGCGCGCAACACCCTCCGGCTACGGCGTATTGCCCATGTAAACTCTCAGCGGAAGGAGCTCGCGGCGCGACTCATCGAGGAGGTCATGTATGACCATGAGCTGCGCTTCGAGGATGTCAGCACCGAAGCAACCCCGAAGCAAGGTGACGGCTCGGCGTCCAGCGGCATGCCAGGCAAGGAGATAAGGCCCATGCATCTACAGACTTGTGATATGCGCATGGGATGGTGGAAGAGGACGAATTGGGACATGTGGCTGCTATTCCCAGCGTTTTTGCCGTTTCTGCTTAGCAAGAGCCTCTTCTAGGGTGTCGGAGAATGTAACCGTAACCTCAACTTTGATTTTCTGTAATACAAAAACGTGTCTTTACGTGGACAAGATGATCAATCTCAGCCCTACACATGTGATTCTACTGGTGGACTTACGTGGGGGACCGCATGGTCTGGAGATGATCGATTTTGAACTGTTTGCATATTCACTCCCTGTATGATTGCAACGATGGCGGGGGCGGCCAAGATCCCACCCCGGTCCCTGCATGATTGCAACGATGGCGGGGCCAAGATCCCACCTCCCCGGGCGCTTGTTTAGGCATCGGATAACAGAGACGCCGTAGATTAGCGCACCACGATATGTATATCAACGACAAGGGTCCTGAGCCCCATATTTCGCGTGTAACCCTAATGCATCGATTCCACCTCTTCTGCCACATAGCACGCAAGATACTGATTATATGTTCATTTGTCAGGTTTTCGTATTCGCCTCGTTCCCAGACCAGCGAGGCAAAATGACGCCCGCACGTTGCAAAAGGACTGTAGCTGACAACGCTTATACGGGAACTTGCCGAAGACAGGCTAGGATAGGCAGATGAAGATAATGTCTAAACAAGTTTGGTGATAGCTGCCAACAATGAAGGTCTTCCCCACACTCCAAAAGTGGATAGCCTTGAGAAACGATTGGAGCAACCATTCGAGATGAGACTTCCGTCTCTATCTTACCATAGCCTTGTATCAAGGTGTGTTATTATCACCGCGACCAGCCAGAGCTTCAGCTCGCACGCCACTCCATCACCCTGTTAGACTTCTCCTCGCTCCTCCACGCTGACCTTATACTTATACTCCTGCAATGCAACGCTGAACCGCCGCCTCGCCACTGCACCAAGGATCGAATCCTTCGAAGGAGTCGTGAGGCGTGTATCTTCAGTGCCAATATGCTTGTCTCACCCTCTCAGCCTTGCGGAAACGCCCCCATAGGCTAATGTGAACTCTCTGATACAGCTTTAGCCTATACGCCAGCACACGCAAGAGGCGGAAACTTCAATTCCGCTGGGGTTTCGTGTGAGCCGCGTCACGCCCGGTAGGGAAGAACCGGGGTGCGATAGACGGGCCGTGCCGCTCACCTACTATGTAAGATCAGTGCCGGGGCGGGCTGTCGACCGGGGGGTGTCTCTCAAAATGTAACGGTAGACACACACCGCATTGCTGACCTTTTTCCAGTAGTGCTTATGGCGGGCTGCGAAGAAAAAGGTTCTCTGCGCTTATCTATGCATATTCTTGGTTTTATTTGTCGTATTTCGAGCGATTAGACCGGGACCGTAGGTTACCCGATGAATACAGCTCTCTTTGTCACTTACGCGGGAGTAGCCCGAGGTCTCCGGTATCGACCAGCACCGTGCCAGGACACTTGTAGTCTCCTCCCTGTTCTAATGCCTTTCTTCGAGGGGGGTTTGCGTCGTTCTTCTCTGTATTGTTTATTGCTACAGCGCTTCTAACCGCCAAAATGGACAGGCAAACAACTGAGCCGGGCGAACAGCAAGCCACACTAGAGGCGCCCGCAGTTACTGGCGCCCCAGAACGCGAGGCAGAGAATCATCTTGATGGGTCTCAGGAAGCTACAGTAGAGCAAGATCCGATGCGAGAAAAGGTATCGAAATTGACAGAGGTCGAGCCAACACAAATAGAACCTCAGTCAGACGTTCAAGCAGAAGCACCGGAAGCTCGCTCGGAAGCTCAACCAGAGGCGCAGGCTGAGGTACAATCTAAACAAATAGCAACAGCGAAGGAGGTAAAAGAGCAGCATCCAGACACCAAAGAGAAGAAGAAGAGAATAGGTTACCTGTCGCTGTTCCGCTATGCCTCCCCCCTCGACCGACTCATCCTCCTCTTCTCAGCCCTCTGCGCCATCGCCGCCGGCACTGCTCTCCCTCTCATCACGGTACCCGCTTCCTCTTCCTCTAATCACCAAAACCCTCATCATCGAGTACCATACTAAGCGAAAGGCCATTAGATATTCATCGGCGACGCCATTGCAGACGTCCGCAAGTTCTCCGCCGGCGAGACCACCCCAGACCAGTTCCGCAGCGATGTCGCCCGCTACCCCGTCTACTTCCTCTACCTCGGCGCCGGCCAGCTCGTCGCCGTCTACCTCGCTGTCCTGGGCTTCCTCTCCGTCGGCGATCATGTCGCGCAGACAACGCGGGAGAAGTACCTGCGCGCGCTGCTGGAGCACAGTGTCGGTGGGCTGGATGGCATCGGCGCAGGCAAGGCTATGTCCGTCATCACGGAGGGCATTCACCAGATGGAAAGCTCGATCTCGGATAAGGCGGTTCTGATGACTATGGCAATCAGCACCGTCATTGCATCGATTGTTGTTTCCATCACTGCCTACTGGAAGCTTGCGCTCATCGCTATGTCGTCTCTGATCGCCGTTATGCTGACTCTGGTATTTTGCGGACGCGCCGTGGCTGTGAATACCGCAAAGGCAAGTTATGCGAATGCACAGGCCGCGAATGTGTCGGAAGAAGCTCTGTCTTCGATCAACGTCGTCAAGGCACTCGGTGCGTACAAGCTGCTGGCGCTCAAGTTCCAAAAACACGTCCAAGAAGGGGTCCGGTTCGGTTTCAGAGCGCGACTATTCACTGGTCTGCTGATCGGCGGTTTCATGGCCATAGTCATGCTGAACGTCGGTCTCGATCTCTGGCGGGGCTCGCGATATATCGTTGACCTCTCTACTGATTCCTCCTCTGTATCAACCGTAATTCTGTCCATCCTGATTGGCATTTTCACATTGGTGACTCTCTCCCCCATCGTCGCCACCATCGCCTCCGGCATCACAGCCGGCGCCGAGGTCTTCAGCACTATCGACCGGGACGGAGAGGGCAAGGTCAACCCTTTTTCAGAGGATGGCCTCAAGCCTGAGGAGCTCATCGGCGACATTGAGTTCAAAAATGTCACATTCACATACCCTACGCGACCCGGCGCCAATGTCCTCCAGGACTTGAGCTTCAGCGTCCCAGCGAACAAAACGACCGCTATTGTCGGCGCGTCTGGCTCTGGGAAAAGCAGCATCATCAATCTTCTCGAGCGCTTCTACGAGCCGACGAGTGGTGAAATCTTGCTTGATGGACGATCTATACAAACCATCAACCCGCGCTGGCTGCGCGAACAGACGGCTTTGGTCGATCAAGAATCTGTTCTGTTCACCGCTACTGTGCGTGACAACATCGCCCGTGGTCTTATCGGACCATCGTTGGAATCTCTTTCGGAAGCAGAGATTACCGAGCTGGTGGTGCAAGCAGCCAAAGATGCCGGCGCGTACGACTTCATTAGCTTGCTCCCCGATAAGTTTGACACGGTGTTGCGCGAAGGCGGCAAGTCTCTATCAGGCGGCCAGCGACAACGCATCGCCATTAGTAGGGCCCTTATACGTAAACCGACCCTCCTACTGCTAGACGAGCCGACTTCAGCGCTGGACACGATGGCAGAGAAGCAAGTACAAGACACGCTTGATCTCGCTGCTGGGGGCAGGACTGTGATCGTCATCGCTCACCGTCTCGCGACAGTTCGGCATGCGGACAAAATTGTCGTAATGGGTGACGGGACTATCGTCGAGGAGGGTACGCACGAACAGCTCATGGAGCACCAGGACACATATTTCTCTCTTGTCAATCTTCAGTCTCTCGGAGGCTCTCCTGACACGATTGATGAGATAACGGGAGCCGACGCGACCAGGCAATCTGGCGATGATTCCGTTACGGTCAAGAGCGAGAAGGCTGCGGCAGCAGAATCCTCCCAACCTACTACGGATCTCAATCTCTCATCCGAGGCACTGGAATCGCATTCCATTGAGGCTGAAGACAGGGATGGAAGAGTGTCCGTCTGGTCCCTCTTCTCTTTCGTCCTCAAATCCAACCGCAAGCGCTGGCACCTCATCCTCCTCGGCCTCGTGGCCAGCATCATCACCGGAGCCGGAACTCCAGTTCACGTTATATTTCTCGCCCACGGCATCCAGACTCTCTCCCTCCCACCGCCTCAATTCCACAAGCTGCGTGACGACGCGAATTTTTGGAGCGCTATGTACTTCATCCTCTTCGGCGTGCTCCTCATGTCCAATTCCCTCCAAGCCTACGCCTATGGTCGTCTTTCCCGCGCTCTGACGTACGAGCTAAAGGAGCGCGTGTTCAATCTCCTTATGCGTCAAGATAATACTTTCTTTGATCGTCAGCCCTCCATCGGCTCACTTGTCACATTGTTGAACAATGATCCCGTGGCCCTCGGCTTCGTCTGCAGCCAGGTCATCGGCACCTTTGTTTCGGTCCTCACGACCAATTTAATTGCCATTGGCATTGCGATTGGCTATGGATGGAAGCTCGGTCTTGTAGCAACGTCTACCATACCAATCTTGTTGTTTTGCGGCTTTCTGCGCATTTACCTGCTGCTTCTCGTACAACAGCGTGCGCGAGCAACCCACGAGGCGTCGGCGGCGCAGGCGCGCGAGGCGATCGGGACGATTCGTACTATTGCAGCGCTGACGAGTGAGTCGCACATCCTCGACTCCTACCACAGTCTTCTGGCTCGTCAGCGGATTTCCAATACCAGGTTCTTCCTGTGGATTTCGGCCCTGTATACGCCATCTGTTTCCCTGTTCTTCGCCGTCATGGCCTTCATCTTGTGGTACGGCACCCGGCTGCTGGCGAACATGGAGTACACTGTGCTGCAACTCTGGGTCTGCTTTGTTGAGGTCATGTTCGCGACACAGAGCGCTGCCGCAGCCTTCGGACAGGCTTCTGAGATCGCCAAAGCTCAGGCTGCTGCGTATCGCCTCCAATCCGTCCTTGACAGGTCCAAAGCCGACAGTGACACCGCAGACAAGGAGAAGCTTCCCAGCGGAGAAGGCAGCCTAGAGCTCAGCAACGTTACCTTTGCTTATCCATCTCGGCCGTCTCACATAGTCTTGCAAAACATCTCACTGTCCATCAAACCAGGTCAGTACGTTGCGTTCGTCGGGCCCAGCGGCTGCGGCAAGACATCGCTTTTATCACTGATTGAACGTTTTTATTCGCCCACGAACGGAGAGATCCGTCTCGATGGCGCAAATATCACCTCATTGGACCTTGAAGCCTATCGTCGCAACATTGGCTTCGTGAGCCAAGAAATTGGCCTTTTTGAAGGCACGGTCCGAGAGAACATCTCCCTGGGCCTAGATCCAGCTGATACACCTACAGAGGAAAGGATAATGGAGGCATGCAAAGAAGCTAACATCCATGATCTGGTGTCGTCGTTACCGTAAGCCCCGTTCACTACACCAGAATCGCACCACCAATAGCAGACTGCTGACACTCAAATAAAACCTGTGTAGTGAAGGTCTAGACACCAATATCGGAAAAGGTGGTTCAAGTCTAAGCGGCGGTCAGCGCCAGCGCATCAGTCTTGCACGGGCGCTCATTCGTCGACCGCGCGTGCTGCTCCTCGACGAGGCTACGTCAAAGCTTGATTCGGAGTCAGAAGCCCATGTCCAGGCCGCCCTTGAGTCGGCCAGACAAGGGCGAACTACTATTGCTGTCGCACATAGACTGAGCAGCATTATTCATGCTGATTGTATATATGTATTTCAGTCGGGCACCGTGATTGAATCGGGGACGCATGCATCGCTGATGGAAAAGCGAGGAGTATACCATAATATGGCAAGGTTACAGGCGTTGGATAACTGAAACCGGATGGGGTAGTCTTAGCTATTTCCTTAGAAGAACTCATCTTCCTTGTCGTCATGAGCCCTCCGTCGTGCCAATGACGCTCTCGACCATGGTTGGGGCCCCGTGATAGTGATGTGCTTAAGCCTAGGCGAAGATAGAAGTTCGCTGTATGGCTTAATTCGCCTAGCTAAATAGTACTATAGACGACCACTCATTTCCACAGATGGTCTGTTCGTGCATTAGCCCACAAGGCGATGAGTCTCTCAGCGAGGGCGTCCGCGACATTAAATACTCTTTCGGCCTCGAGGGTGACGATTAGGGCCCTTACATGCAATGTCGGGTTGCGCGAAGAGCTGCAACATGCTCTATAGCCCATCAGAAACCTTCCACCAGTCTGAGGCGTCATTCATAGCGCCCTGTTACTCAGTCTAAGTAAATATTGTATCACGACTGTCAATCAACGTCTTAGGAGCAGTTTCTGACGCCCCGCGGGGAATAGGACAAACCCTTCGAGCTTGCCGCATACGAAGACTGGCAGACTATTACAAAACCAAGAATCGATGCGGCGTGGTATCTTCACGAGCTCTTGCCCAAAAACCTCGATTTCTTCATTGGGCTCGGCTCGTTCCTGGGAGACACCGGAAACGCTGGCCAAGCCATTTATGTTGGCACGGCGGTGGGTTCTGACGCCATCAGCCATTATAACATGCTTTGAATGCTGACCAGACTCACCTACTAGGTATTCTATCACGACTCCAAAGGCCTTGCCTTCAAGATGTACCTAGATGGCAAAGCCGTGCAGGAAGTGCCCACCCTGTACACGCCAAGGAATGGCTCAAGGAGGATCACAAGCTGCAACAGCAGAGGACTGGCCACGGTCGAGATGAGTCGGGAGCACAGCTACATATCACCTTGACTTAGAGCGTTTAATTTGAGTTTCTTTGCCACCAGTTGATTCATAGCATCTCGGTGTTGGCAATTGAGCCAAGGTGTAGCCAGGCTGGGTATCTTGGTTCGTCTCTAAATTGGATAGATTTGCATTGGATTAGCAACACCAGCGGGGCCTTTTACAGTAAAAAGTAAAAACCAGTTTATTCTGCGGCCTATTACTAATAATGAATAAATACAGTTCCCAGCCCGCCCGTCTTCCTCATACATCAACGATTCCGTTCCCTGTTGAGAATTGGATCTTATTTGCACCGGCGCAGGAAGTCACGTGGTCTTATTTGCACTGGGGCCGGTGCAGGTATGGCTACCCGCCCACCTCCGGTTCCTTAGTCATCCGAAATTTCCCACCACCAGACGCGCCCCCCTGACACACCTTACACGTCTCCTCAGCGAGCACATGCCAGATAATCGCATCGCAACCTGTGCCTTCGACCTCGCCATCCGTCCGCCTGCGCGCCCTCGTTCTCTCCCGCCTCTCCTTCCACGACCTTGACTTGCCGTCAACCACGCCCGCAGCCATGACTCGCGCCCAGCAGACCATCTCCCTCGCCCTCCTCGTCTCCTCCGTACGCAGCAGCTCTCTCCTGAAGCGAAAACGACGGACGATTCGCTAACCCTGCCTCGCAGCTCTACCTCGCCCTCTTCCTCGAGCTCATCCCTCTCCCTCCCGTGGTCCAGGAGCAGATTGTCCCTGTGGTGCGTCCCTTCTGCTTTCGGCCCCGATCTGGCTGCAGACTAGCTAACCGTAACCCAACAGCTCCCCTTCTGGGCCCTCGTCTCGTTCGGCGCATACCTCCTCTTCCGCCTCGGATTCGGCATCCTGACCTTCAACGACGTCCCCGATGCTCACAAGGAGCTGATGGCGGAGATCGACGAGGCCAAGGTCGACCTGCGCAAGCTGGGTGTCGATGTCGACTAAACGGCACGCGCGTGCTGCGACAGACACAGGAATCTAATGGACATAGAGAAAAGAACGGAGTGTAAGATACTACAGGCACATCCAGGCCCTAATCTAACATTTGGCCAAATACATTTAATCACAGTCGTACTCGTTTTGGTATCTTGCTCTATGTGAACTCGCTCGTACATACAATGCGCCTCGCGCCACTGAACCCTCCTCTGCGGGGCAGCCCTTGCCCACGTCATGAAGTTGATCATCCTTTCGCATCTCGGTTCGTGCCCATCACCGCAAATCATGCCACGTCTCCAGCTACCAATGCTACAATAGTCCGGACTGCCGTCTCGGGCTTTTCTCCACCCTCCACCAGTTCTGCAAACAGCTTGGGTATATCACCGAGTGCCCCCCGCTCGTCCATTCGATGCCCTATGATATGAAGTCAGTATGCGGTAGCAGAGCAGCATCAGTACGGGAACTCACATTTCCCCGGAACGCCAACCATAACGCCCAGCTTAATCTGGGCCTCTCCTGTCCAGTCGAACTCAGTCTTCCACTCCAGCCGTACAGCAGTTCCCAGGCCGCCGTCGGGAATTGACACCTCAAACCACTGTTGGCCCAGATATCGTATGAGATCTGACCTTTTGATGGTGTCGCCGTCTTCTGGAGTTTCTTCATCCTCTTCATCATCCTTCCTCCGTCTTGATTTCCGTGTTCGCATTTTCCCTGCTGCTTCAAGCACTGCACCCTTCGATCCCAGGCCCTTCTCCAACTGGCACCAGAAAACCGCACGCTCCATCGCAACTCGAATCCACTCCCCCATGGCCCATGACAGAATACCGACATTGCGTTCCATAGTTCGGTTGCAGTCGCCGGCGCAGATTTTTTCGATAAATGGTCCCAGTTCGGCCTTTGCGGCGGGTTCCAGGGCGACCACCTTCAGATCGAGAATCGTTAGGTCCATGGCACTGACCATCATTTCAATCCGTGCCGTGAATATCCCAGGGGACTCGCGGGATCGTAGAGTGATCGAATGTACCTGTCGTAGTGGCTGGCCTGGCTCTTTGGGTAGGACTGAGAGGCTCGACGTAAGTGAAAAGGGGCTGAACAACTCCAGATAGGGCAGTTCTTCCGCGGCTGTCATCGGTACGGGATGGTGAGACCTGATATTGATATCCTCTCTCTCCTCTTCTTCCTTGTTGCTTGACAGCAGGGGCGCGGACGGCGGCGGCTTTCCAAATGGAAGCAAGCCAATGGGATTCAGTGCCATCTTGACCAGTTGTTGAGATGACGTGAGTCGTGACCGGGAATCTTCCGCGACATGTTGACGCTGTACAAGATCGATGACCTTGTCCGGATCAGAAGGTGCCAACACCCGGCCTGATTTCTGCATAACCCTGATGCGCTGGTTCTCCGTTTGCGCTGTTCCCAAGTCCCTCCTCAGCTCCTCAATCTCTTTTCGCAAGGCATCTCTCTCCTCCTTCTTCGTCGCGTTTGGGTCAAAGACACGGGGTTTCCTGGGGTTGGCAACTGGCTCTTCAACAGGCGCAGTCGCCCGTGCACCTTCTCTTCCAAACAACGGCCGGGAGATGCTCTTTGACGGAAAGCTCTGATTCTCAGATATTCGAACGGGTGGTTGCTTAAGGGGAGAGCTCTTAGGCTTGCTTTTCTCCCGCCATCGCAACGGGCTCGAGTGGATCCCTCGGGGCGGAGTTGACGACACGACATCGGGTACAGAAGGCGGAAGCTCTGGCTCGGGAATTTCGGACTCAAGCTCTGGCTCTGACCCGGGCATCGATGCAGAAGGGAGGCCAGGCGCGTTGGGCTGAGGAGATCGCCGCAGAACACGGCCAAGGAACGGGTTGGCATCTTCCTCGTCGTCGGAAGCAGGTGGCGGCAATGGGCGAGGGTTTGGCCTGTTAGGCGTTCGCCTCGCCGCCAATGCCATTCCACCTATTGCGCGTCGAATTGATCGCCCCGTGTCGGGTGTTGGTTCCGCGTCGTCGGTCCTGCCCACGTCGCTCGCCAATACGCTGTTCGCCAGGCGCATTGCCAAGAGCTCCGACGGGCTCTGCTCAACAGGCTCATCTCTAGGGGGTTGCGGCAAGGTGCGGCGGGCATTTGGGCTTTTCTGAGGGGATGCGGATCTTCGTCGCTCGAGGATTTCGGGGTCGTGACGTGCAAGGCTTGCTTTGGTCGGTGATGCGAAGGATGGGCGCTTTCGTCGCGCTGCGGCGGCGGTATCGGGAGATGTGGGCGTCGTTGATTCACCGGGGATGTCGAGTGAGGTGCGAGGCGATGTGCGTCGCCGCTTTGGTGCCGACTCCTCCATTGCCGAATTATGTGTTGTTATTTTTCTCAGGTTTCTGTCATGTCTTGCACTTCGTCGACTCTCTAACACTCAGTTGAAGCTATGACGGCGTCTCGCTAGCGGTGTCGCATTGGGCGATTGTTTACATGGACCCAGTCGCGTCTAGAGGTGGGCCTCACCGCCTGCCGAATTTGGCTGGCCACGGCCGAGACAAGCCACTGAGGGACGCTGACTGTCGAAGGTTCCTTAAATGCAAGGGGTTCATCCAAGACATGCAATCGCAGTGACATCCATCGCTCAATCATCTGGCAATTATTGTTCCAAGCAGAAAACGCCCTTTCTTGCCAACTTTCGGTAAGTGACGCGAAAACATGTGATATGCCAGCTCACGTGATGGTCCTTTGCAGGCTCCGGGTACGTACCCCTGCCCACCAAGATTCTAGGCCGCATTGGTCATCCCGCCCGATGACGTCCGAGGCAATGTGACGGAATTCCGAGTCACGACTCCAAGAAGTTTCTAAGGTCCCGTTGAGCCGGATCGCCACTTTCAACTCAACACACAACCAACCCGCCCCGAAGTCCCTCACGATAACCCTTCGCTTTTGTCTCGCCTCCTTCTCTCCAATCATGTCAATCCCCGCACGATTGGCCCCTCGGTTGCGGCCCTTGTGGTCCTCGGCTACAAGCACTCGGGCCTTCGCGAGCGCATCAAAGGCCGCTGTGGAGGAGTGGCCGCAACGAACCCCGCTGGGACCCTACTACGAGAGCATCCTTAATGCGCCGTCTCCACGGCAAAGACCCAACGAGCTGCCCAACTCAACCAACCCTGAGGTCCCGCCTCCCAAAAAGCAACCGGCCGGCAACTCAAAGCCCGACACCTCTGCGGCCTCGCCCGCGCCCACAAGCACAGCCAAAGCCGAATCCAGTCCAGCGGAGCAAACGCCCGAAGACCGTGTGCGCAACATCTTCGGCTCGCGCGTGCTCACTCCCGAAGAGATGGCCACCCGCCTCGCCAGCAAGAAGTCGCAGTCGACGTACATCGGCGGCATCCTCGTGCCGCCCAAGCCCGAAGAGCCCGACAACTGCTGCATGAGCGGGTGCGTCAACTGCGTGTGGGAGAATTTCCGCGAGGAGATGGAGGATTGGGCGCTCAAGAACACCCAGGCGCAGAAGGCACTCGCCAAGATTGCCGGGTCCGTCGACGACGACGGTGGCGGCTCCGAGTCCAACTGGACCCCCGATGCGGCCGATCCCAAGATCGCCAAGGACCTCTGGGCCAAGGATGTCTTTGACAGTGTACCAGTAGGGATCCGAGAGTTCATGAAGCAGGAGAAGCGGTTAAAGGAACTACATGAGCGAGAGAGTTCGACGAGCAACTAGAAGAGAGTTTGCGGCTTGAGACAACAGGTAAAAAGAGTATATACCCCCATGGTCCCATTCATAGAGGGACCGTGTATTTGATAGACTTGATGATTTAATGAATAGACTTTGCCATTTTACATAGGTACCGTAATGGTTTCTTCATCTCCGGAACTTCAGTGTAAACTCTCATGTCGTTCTCCTATAACTATCCGTCTCAGTTTCCCAGATGGACCTGATCTCTTCAATCCTATACTCATCCCAATCCTTCGTTTTCAGCCCATCATCATGGCTTCAACCAATGACAAACTCCCATCTCCTTGCCAACCTCGCTGCAACATCCAACGCAGTCCGTTAGAGGTTCTCATCCTTGGACGCGGCCACCACCAGAGTTCCCACAACGTCTCCGTCCCTATTCAGGATGTCACGAAAGCCGATCAACCTTCTTCTCCTACGCGGGGTGAAACCCGATGCGATCATCCTAAACCCACCGACTATGTCTTAGTCAAGCGAAAGAATGTGTACTTCATCGCCACCAAGCCAACCCGACCAGCTTTGTCTGTGGAACAAAACCTCACCAACCCGACACTTCAGAACTGTGCTGCCAATCGCCTCAGCAAGTTTCTAGGCTCTCTGTTTGACGGGCAGGGTGAAGAACCGTCATTCCTGTTGAAGCGGTTGGCTGCCACTGGAAAGTCGCGGGTCTACAGTGCAGAAATAGGCAACAAACCCACTGTTGTGAAGCTTTTCAATGATCCTCGTGCCGCAAACAACGAGCTCAGTATCCATGCACGAGTCTACAACGAACTAAATGAGTTTTGGCCGCTCATCCAAACCCTTCTACAGGATGATCGATTGCCCAGGCCCAAGGTTCCTCGGCCAGCGTCCAAAGTCTTTCACCGAAGGCTTCTAGGAACCTCGAGCAAGGTCGAGGGCTTCATGATGGAATACATCCAGCCCCTCAATCCTCACCATTGTCGGGTTCTCATCAAGAAGTACCTAGACCCACAGCTCCATGAGGCTGCCTTTAAGCATCCTGAGTTCTTAGGGATGAGGCTTAGTGTACTCATGGGAGAAATGAGCCCCACTATGGATTACCAGACTGGAAAACTCCAGGACAGGCCAGTCTTCTTCGACCAGCTATGGGAGGAATCCCCGAGATGGGTCCCCTGCTGGGCGATCATGATGGGCGCGACACTGGCGATCATACACTGGAGCTGTGGACTAGACGCAAGGGGCGTCGAATTTCGACTGGGACTTCATAAAAACCAGAACCGGCTCTGGCTCTCCGACTTTGGCGACTGCATGCCCATCGAATGGTCCTTTGAATTTGTCACATCCAATATGGTCAACGCGATAATGGACAACCCAACTTGGCCACGGCCCGCCACGGCCCTCAGTCTGAGCCAGATGTCTGATCCGGGCCGAGTGCTGCCGCAGACATGGAATCGCTTCCGAAGTGCATATCTAGAATCCAGCGCCTTGGTTCTTTGCGAGGGGAACACGTATGTCGAAGATAGGAGTCTCCCCCACAGGTTCATTTGCAGGTTGGAGGCGATGTGGGAGTTACAGGCAGAGGAGGAACGGGCGAGGGGGTTGGCTTAGGGTGGAAAGACCATGAACGGGAAAGTTCAAAACTAAATGCGGGTCAGTATAGCAGTAGATGAGAAATCACAAGCGATGGATAGAGGATAAATATCAGAATTGGCAGGAAAATAACGAGATTTCTTTTTTAAATTCCTGCAAGACATTCATTCATCGTAGCCGTGTGTCCGGTCTGGGAAGCTTCTAGTTTCGTAAACAAGGCCATCTAGTTGCCGTTGGGTGCCTGAAGGCTAGCGAGCCTGTCGTGCTCATCGATATCGACGGCCTCCCAAGGGTAGTTGATCCACAAGTCACCGACAGTCCGGGCAGCCTGGTAGCCGCTGGACAGCATGTCGTGGGGGAGCGTGCCCTTCTTCGGCTTGTCCTTGTTCTACACGGAGTTAGCGTATGACGTTGATGCAAGTATAGGCTCGGTGGTTTGGGACGCACGTGAAGGACAAAGATGCTGAACTGGGTCTTGGGGGCATCGGGGCCCATGCGCAGGCGGGCGGCCTCGACGTCCTTCTCGAGCTCCTTAACGGCGTACTCGAGGGTGGTTCGGGTGTCATCGACCTCATCAACGATCAAGATTCGCTTGCCAACGAGGTTCTCCATCTCGCCGAGGGCGGTCATGTCGAGCCACTGGGTGCGGGTGACCTTGGTACCGGGCGCCTCTACCTCGTCATTGCCAAGTGACTCGTAGAGGGAGAGGCCGATAGCCTGGATGGGGATGTTGGGGGATCCGGGCTGCTTAAGGAAGGATCGCAGGATTCGGGCAGGGACGTAGCCGCCGCCGCCGATGGCGATCATGAGCTGGGGCTTGAATTCGGCAAGCAGCTTGTCCGCCGACTGCTGGCACAGCTTGTGGACCTGAGGGTGTGAATGTTAGTACCTGCGTGGTGCGTGGTGCAACTCTCTTCTGCAACTCTCCCACGTTTGCCATGGTCATGGCCATGGCGATGACGAAATTGCAGATTTGCATACACAGCGACGGCACATGGAGCTCTTCCGTGTGGGATGGTCCATCCCCGCGTCTCCATCATGGCATCGCGTCCATTTCGCGCAGGTGGCGCACCATCATCATCGCCAGGCATCACCATCACGGCGGGGTGGCGGGGTAGGAGGGGTTAGAACTGGGCACTTACATCGTTGTAGGTGACGTAGAGCTTCTCAACCATGATGGCGGTATTGTAGGTATTGTGGGGGTATCACAGCGAGGAAGAGGAAGGAAAGATAAAACAAGAGGCGACGAGGGAGCACACAGCCAAGAACAGTGCCCGAGAGAGAGAGGAAGAGAAAGAAGAGGATCAAGAAAAAGTCCAGAGCTGAGAAGGCCCGACGGTCAACGTTGGATGACCCGCGCGGAAGCACGGGCACTTTTTTTTTTTCTCGCTCCTGCTCTTTTGGCGATGGACCCCCGCGATGCGCGGCGATCCATTTGCTGGTGCCTTGCTGATGGACCCACAGAATACACTGAACCTCGTCGGAAGCCGCCGACGCAGGGATTGCTTCAGTGGGGGTCAGCCGGGAAAATACTGCAATAGGCCTCAACAGGGCGCCGTGGAGGGGTCGTGGGAGGGTGTCCCTTGGCGCCTCCGGCGGTACCTGCGCTGTAACTCAGCGATTACTGGATGAGAAGCTGCAACTTGGATTCATCGTACAGACAAGAGCATACCTACCTGCCTACCCCCGACAATTCTTGCAGTCCCAATCCGTTTATGGAGCCGGGCCTGAGCTGTCGCTGCTTAACCTGAGCAGAGGGTGACTCGGCGGGTCAAATTGGACTCTTGTGCATATACTTCGCAGAAATCTTCTTCAGCCACGTTTATGCAGGGGTACATTCCCCTAGATATGTCTACTCCGTATCAACCCTCCGTGGAGCAGGCCTGAGAAGCGAGCTATTCAGAGTCTGTCTTATCCAGTGCATCCCCAAGCCATCGCCACAACCTCTTGTCCGCCACAAAATTCGGATTCATTTCCGACATCAACACCAGCTTTCTCGCAACGGCAATCCTCTCAGTCTCCATCTTAGGACCGCCTTCCTCCTCCTCAGACTCGTCCTCCTCAGATTCTTCCCCCTCGGCATCCTCCCGCAGCTTAGCCAGCAGTTCTCTCCCATGCTCCTGCATGCTCCTCTCGTGAAACGTCCGGGGAATATCGTCAGATCCGTCCTCGTGCGCGAGCTCGAACAACGTTTTAAAGAGCGCGTAATCTTGGGTAGAGAGCAGTCGCACCAGCCGAGAGAAACACCACATCATCTCGCCTTTCACCCACAGCTCCGGTTCGATCGTTTTCCCTCCCTGGCCGAAGCCTGCCCTGAAGGCAGCAACAAGCGATTCTCCCGGTGGTGAGGTTGAGCCGCTGAGGCCCGGAGTGGCGAGCATCTCGGATAGAGGGCCTGCGTACGCGGAACCCCAATCGATGATGGATGTCACGTTGAATTTTTCATCCACAAATATATTGCCGGTGTGAAGGTCGGGGTGACAAGGGACAAACCCCCGACTCTGAGAGGCGTTAGAGGTAAGAGAAGGGATCATCTCGCGCAGGAACTCGCCGGCGAGACAGTATGATAGCCGATTTTTGCTGCCTTCGGCTCCCTCCCCAAGCACGTAAAAGTCTTCCCACCTGTCTACTGCTGCACTGTAACTGGCCCAGTCACGGTACTCGAAAGCATTAGGGATCGGCGCAAAGAAGTTGTGAGGGCTGAGTCTAAGCTCTTTGGCGTGAGACACAAAAGCCGATATCAGAGAGCTCAAGTACTGGCTCTCTTGGTCAAAGGGACCTCGGTCAATGCCTTCAAGCTTATCCCTCTTTTCCCAGAGGAGCGATGGGTTCAGGCACTCACCAACAGAGCAGTCGCTGCTACCGTCTTCGGCTTCGAATAATGACCCAATCTTGTCAAAATGAATCTCCGACAGTAACGACATGATGCCTCCGAGCTGGCCCATTATCTTCTCTCGGTCCTGGTCTGCCAGGGGCAGGAGTGGGATCCGCACCGTATAGCCCGGTATTCGATATGCCTCGGACCAGTCATACTCGGAAAGGACGCGGCCGGAGGCCTTGCTCATGAGAATATAAGGCACCCCAATCTCGTTGTCGTGAGAGCCACTAGTTTTGACAAGTCAGTGATCAGAAACAACGGCAAAGACGGTACACCGTATATCTGTCAGCTAACCTGAAGGAGTAGACTTCCGGGACCGGGACCGAGCTGTGCTTCCCAAGATACTTCAAGGTAGAAGCTTCACTGATGGTCATCTTGTAATGAGATTCGGTTTTGATGCTCATGCTACGGCGCGGGGAGCGAAAGACCCATTCAATCCCATCGTCAAAGGTGATGAAGATGACCCAATTCAGACTTCCGGCTTTCGGTCTCTTTGACACGTCTGTGGTGCATGGCCGGCCGCCTCGAAGCTGTGTAGCAAGAGAAAGAAGTGCATCGAGGTTGAATTTGGCGAATGCGAAAATCCTCTCGCGCCTTTCTGGCACGGGAGTGAAGTCGCCCATGATGTGGAGGGAGTGGGGGGAGGCTTGAGATACGAAATGAGGGATGGGCGAGGCAGCAGGTTGACTTTAATTGACAAACAAACATACACACCGCACGCGATTCGGCACCCATGGCTGGTCCGCCTGAACGGCCTACGAACTGGATTTAGGGGGACATCCAACCAACAACCAACGTATTCTGCTTATGTACCAGACCTTATTTGCACAGCCGGGTATTCGCACAGCTGGCTGTGCAGGTATAGCTACCCGTTGTGACTGTTGCTGCTGGAGGCTTAAGCTGCTGTGGCCGCTGTAGCTACAGCGGCTACAGCGGCTACAGCGGCCACAGAGCCTTAAACCTCTAGCAGCCACAGCGGTTCTTCCATAATGGCACTTGCCCGAGTTTCGTGGATGACTACATAGGTACCTATGTAGGCGCATGCAACCAGGCAACCCATTCCATCCATCAACACCACCATCGCATCGCTTCTATTGCCTGAACGCAATCCAGTTCGACTTCATTGCTTTTTCCATTTTCAGCATCTTTGTCGGGACCAGCACTCGTATTTCCCCACCATCTCACCTCCGATACCACCCTAGTCGATCCCTCGATGCGCTTATCGGACCTCTCCGAAGGCTTTGTCATTAATTGTTCCGCCATGGGTTAATGCATGCTCAGTGCGTCCCCAGTGCGTCCTCAAGAGTCAGGATGATGTCCTTTGGCTCTGCCGCAACCTCATTGCCGACTGTACTCACCACCCTTGCCGGACTGCCAACCGCAACATGATACGCCGGGACATCTTTAGTCACAAGGCTCCCAGCCCCGATGATGCTGTGACATCCAATCTCGACACCAGGCCTACACAATAACGTCAGTATTATAACAAGGACGAATCATCCTCACTCAGCACAGTATAATGGCGCCAGCTCCGATCCAAGCACAGTCGCCGATGATCACTTCGCTGCCATAGCTCGTTCGCTTCGAGTTCTTGTCGACCGTCTTGGAGTGGCCCACCGAGATGATGGTCACGTTGGGCCCGATGTTGACATGTTCGCCAACCCTCACGTCTGCCACTGGCGTGTCGAGAATAGTACAGCCGCGGTTGATAAACGCCGTCGGCGCAACACGGACTCGAAGGCCGTAATCCATGTGGATCGGAGCCTTGACGAGAGGCGCTGAAGGGACCATGGATGGATTCTCGAATGCGATCTCAGAAGTGGCTACCGCCGAGATGTCCGTACTGCCGCTTCCGCTAGGGCTCACAATGCTTGAAACTATTTGCAAACAATCCACGACAGGTAACGGGATGTTGCCTTACTTGTTCCAAGCCGCAATCCTTTTAATTGCCGGTGCGTCCACGCTGACTTCATTGAAGGCGCAGACGGCATGAAAACACTTGTTTCGAGCAGCCCGGAAGCTATTATTCCCAGCTTGGAAAAATATTTCCTTCGCCTTCTCGGAGGCTTCGCTCAACAAGCGGGTACAATGCGTCATCTTCGTATTCAGGTTTTCGAGAGTAAGTGGTGCAAATGTAGCAGGACGTGCAGTTTGGTCAGGAGGCGGCTGACTGGACCCTTTTATAGTTGGAGTTTTGGCTTTCAATCTGATTCATAGTGCCATTTGAAAGGTCATTCACCTGTTCAGACAACTGAGGCAGTGTATTTCCGCCTTCCATCGCCACCTCATTGCCAAGAATAGACGCCTGTGTCGGAGAACCTGCTGCTCACCTGACTCTGGAGGGATGACACAGCAGTTACCAACCTGCCTTTACTGTCTTCTCTATACAAGAATCAATAGCACCCATATCCGTCTTCACGGCCACAGTCATTTCTCGATGAAAATGATTCAATGTGGAGTGCTCACCAGAAGCAAATCCTAATCTCCGTACGCGAATTTGTTCGGTTCATCTAAGTCACCTGTCAATTATACGTGCTGTGAAGGAGCTCTGTCACTGTTCCTCGGTCCTTGACCAAGTCGTTTTATTTACATTATGCGCATATGCCTCTCTCTCATGACGGCTGGATACCTGATTCTTCGGCTGTTACCGGAGTCAATATTGTCACGACATCACCCATTCATTACTTTCACTTTCAGCTCTGCTTAAACCAACGAGCAAATAATTCGAACTACAGCAATGGTTCCACTTCGCCTATTCTCTTAGTTATTGTCGATGGAACAATGATGTCGCCGATGTGATTCCGACCATCATGTTTCCAGCCCCGGTCAGCCCCAATTGATCGGTATCTGACAGCGCGACACACATCGAGCTTCTACCATAAGACTAACTTATCATTAGACCTAACCCAAAACCCTCAAGGCTCAGTCTTAGGATCACTTGAGTGACGTGACTGACAGGAACCTCATCGCGGGAGATGATTACCTCAAACGCTTGGCCGAAGGAAATCCCAAACCTGCGTACTGAATACGCCGAAAGTCGAGGTAAAAGGCACTTTATAAGACCCTAAGCGAATTTAGGGAGGCTAACCTAACTTCCTAAACAGACAGGGCCATCCGGTGGATTCCATCTCCCGGAAAGGCGCACTGCGAGACGAATGCACACACACCTTAGAGGAATTTGTCAGTGAATCATGCTCGGCCGACGATAATATCCTAACCGATTTAGCTGCCCGGCCGCCTTCTCTTCCTCTCATCTTAACATAACCACCCATTCGAATTTCCCCCCACATCTTTCTTCACACCAGCCTTCGTCACAACCTTGCCGGACCTCGCACGCTCCAGCCATGACATCCGAGCCTCCAAGGCAGAAGCCGCCCCGCCGCAGGTCCTGCATCGGTCTGCTTCAAGACCCAGAGGAAATTCGTGCCCAAGAGGCTTGGGCAATTGAAAACATCCTGCCTGAGGCCAGAAACGACCCCAACCTATACCAACGGATCGTCAAGAAACTTCGCGAGACAGGTGTCGGGCGGTGCCAGAAGTGGGGTCAATACCAACTTACAAACCGGTTCTACCAGTGGGCCGAGTTCGCGCCAGACGAAGAGCGGCCAACTATGGAGTTCTTCCTGACCATCCTTGCTGCACACGGGGCTCTCGCACGCAGCAGAAACGATAAGTTTTTCCATGAAACCAAAAGACGCGGGTTAATCGAGTGGGCGCGTGAGCAACTCCAACCGAAAACTCCCACGGTGACCAAGGAACAGCATCACAGCAATACATCTTCTACCAAGTCTCCGTCCACCCGTGTTTCTCAGGAGAGCCGTGGGTCGGTACATCCATCGATTAAACAAAGCGAGACAACCCCCGAGCAGCACAGTAAACGGTCCATCCAAAAGTCCGTCATGGTCCCTTCCATCCAAGACAGCCGGCAGCTCACCTCGCCTTTTCCCTCTGCTCCGTCACTGAAGAGGAAGATGCCTTCTCATTTCGAGCAAGATGCCTGTCAAGAGCCCAAGGTGGCTTACACCCACTACAAACCACATCGTGTGCCGGTTCCTACACGCGACGTAGCAACTCAGACCGACAAGACCGACGAGTTGGTCAACGCACGCACGCAAGAAATGATCGACAACATCGTTGGCGCGGTTACAACGACTTTTACAGATGCCTTGGCAAGGCAGACCGGAACTCTGACTGCATATCTGCCTGCAGCAGTCCGTCAAGCATTTCAACAAGATGTTGCCGACGAGGTTTCCCGCCAGCAGCCCCGGGTTATACGACCGGTGGAAATGGAGATGGCAGTCGCGCGGCCAAACTACCCGACTTATGCGTCTGCTCGCGCCCAATCTCAGGTGTACGATGTGGTGGACTGCCAGTACGAGGATGTTCAGACCGTCGGCGGGCGGGGCAGAGGATTGGCTACTTTTGTGGCGACGGGCGTGGATCGGGTACTGGGTGTGGAAGCGTTTCGATTCACAAGAGGGCCAGAGCAGCGCCGGTTTTGAGGCACGGGGCGTGGTTGAATCGATTGCTGGGAGGTGCGGAGCATCATGACAATTGGAGTTTACGGATAGCTGATGCCAAGAGCAAAATCACATGATGGGTCAGAAACAACCAACTTAGCTAAAATGCAGCCACCATTTATTTTCTATTTCGTTCCATTCCTCAGGAATCCTTATGTGACTCATAAATCCATAACTATTAGGGTGGCGTTGACTCGATCACAGATTCTCAGAGTTCTCCGACAGTGGTTGCCATAAACGGCACTCATTTCCTTGACGGCCCGCCGGTATTCGGATGTCTGCGATTCATCAGTGCATTGTTTCAATAGCAAATTCTGGTTTTCCCACGACTTTGGCCAACCACAGCAATGTTGTCGGCCAGATGGCATGCGCGCGGCTTCGATATTCTTCCGTGGCTACCTCTCTGGACACCCCGCAACGAATACCAACAAGCAAGTAACGACAGCCAGCACCCAATAACCAGCAACCAAGGTCTAATCTGTAAAGTTTAGAATATCTGTTCATCCTGATAGACCCAAGTCGGGATCGAAAGATACCCTGGAGTCTTGAGTTTGCCAGGACGCAAGGGTGCCAATACACAGGGTCGACGTCGATTTGGTTTCCAAGGTTTGTCTGGAACCACCTTGCCATCTGAATTAAAGTTGACATTCTCTATAACTCCGATTGCCAATGCGATTGAAGTGGTATAAGAGTGTGGGCTGTCCTCTTTCTTGAGTGGAAATCCTGCATCCCCAATCAGTTTCTACAGGACTTGAGCACTCATAGACTTCCTCTTACTTTCTCTACTCACTGTTGCACTGTTGATAACAAAGAGCATCAGACCTACAATCTCAATCAAACTCACCTTTTTCTCACTCTCAAACACACACAATACACCTCACACAACTATCCTTCAACATGTCTGGTTCCACTGCTGCTCCCGTTCCTTCTGAGGGCCAGTCCAGTAGCGCTATTCTCCGCAACGGCAATTACATCCTTGAAAACTCCTCTGAGGAGACACTCAACAATAGCACCCACTTCACGGACTGCCACCTCGATGCTAAGATCAAGAGCGTCATCAACCGCCTCCGCCGAACACGCAACACCATGACAGAAATGACCTACCCCATCGATACCTGCGGATTGGCGGATCTCGTTTTTGAAGCTAAAGAGACCACCCGCCACATGTCATTCCTTATCCGCCGCCACTTTGACTCAAGGGAGGAGGGCATCCGCATCCGTCACCAAGAGGGACTGTCACGAGGCGGCAAACTACACGGCATCACCAAATTCTTCGGCATGCAATCTTCCCGCAACAAATCCCTTCTAGCTATAAATGTCGCTCAGCGCGATAAGCGACTCAGGCTGCTTGAGGATGCGATGGCCAAGGTCGACAAGCATCGGATACTTGTCTCGTTGTCAGAAGGTAGCGTGGTCCCAAATTGAGGAAACTTGAGCGGGATTCTGTAAAAGATATTGATGGCATGAGATTGGGCAGCGTTGGTTTTACGGGTTTCACGGAAAATGGTTTAGATAGATGGAGTTTTGGATATAGGCACAGTCATGGGGTTTGGAGTTTAGACCAGATGATCAATGAAATCAACACACTCAAACAATCCTGCACCTCCTTGACTAGATTTCCGTAGCCTTGAAAATTGTGTCTGGTGATCAACAGCCTGCTTTTTGCTGGAAGGTGCATGGTTTCGGATCCGAAGACTGAGGAGGGGCTTTGCTCACCCGTTTCCAACCTGGATTTGTTGCAGGCTACCCTAGACTCTCGGAGTTGAAGATTCGGCATCTTCGGTGTTGCTATGCATTTCCGGGACGGCTCAGAATCTGCGTCTTTTGCTTTTGTCCGAACTTACCGCCACTTTGGCAACCTCATATCCTTGATGAAACCAAAGAATTGCGCGTCTTCTGAGCCTTCGCTGTAGTAGACCTGGTATTTACTGAGCCTCGGATCCTTGCCCTTGGACATGTCGTCATCACCACCGGCCTGCAAAATTGGCGACTTCGTTATCAGGAACTTAAAGCGCGCTCCCCCAATCAGCCAGCGGCAAAGGGAAACCAAATAGATACGGGCGCACTGCTCGGATCGCTAATCAGCGTCAACGGGCCTCTAAGTGCCGCTGGCGCTTCAATCTCGCCCTCAGTCATCACCGTCGGCGCCCGGAGTTCGGCAAATGTGGAGAAGAGGGGCAAGCCGGCGAGATTGCGTCTTGGCTGCCTCTTCGGGACTAGATGCTCCATCCGCTGATGCTCCTACTGAGACCATCCTCTGCCCATACAAGGACGGCGACCAGCAACTCAATCTGGCTGACAACAAGACTCTGAGACCCGAGACCCAAGACACAGGCCAGGAACTTGCGCATCGACTGATGCGGATATGCACGCGCTGTTAATCAATAGACGTTTCTGGCCCCTTGCTGCGGACCAGGCAGTTCCCTAGGCTCGGAACGGGCTTGCACCCCGGCCTCCCAGCTTAAACGCTCTCATTCTCTCGCACCCGCTCTCCTCCGAGGCCTCTGGCCCTCTCTCGTCTCACTCCATCCTTCCATGGCTCCATCAGCCGACATTCAGTCAGGAGGTGCCGACAAGCCATGTCACAACTGTCGCCGCCGCCGCCTGCGCTGTGATCGCTCGGTCCCACAGTGCTCCAAGTGCGCTGCCCGCGGCATCGAGTGCCTGGGCTATGGCCAGCTGTTCCTGTGGACCGGGGCCGTCGCCTCGCGGGGCAAGCTGGCCGGCCAGAAGTCGAGTGCCGCGCTGTATCCTGCTCCGGGTCCGCCTCCGAGACGGAGGCGCCGGCAGGCCTCTGGCTCCGTTGCGACTCCATCCGAGGCCGACGACTCCGAGACCGTCGCTGACTTCGGCGCCGACGTCGTATCCTGTCACGGCGATGACGATTTCGTAGTCAGCAGCGATACACAGCTCGTCTGTCCCACCTCCCCAAGCCACCTGGAGTACGAGTACGAGGCCTCGACTCCATGGATGCTCATGGACCCCATATTCCAAGACATGAAGTACTCCCAAAGGCAATATCTCGCTTATTGTGCGTAGTCCGGCGCCCTCATTGGTTGTTGCTGGTGAACATGGCTGATGACATTACAGTCTCATCGCGGCTCTGTCGAGACTTTGTCGCCTATGACATCCCCGAACACAACCCCTTCCGAAATCTCCTCCCACTGACTCAGGCCCACCCGCTGCTGCGTCAGGTCATCATCGCCGCCTCGGCCGCACACATGTACAACCGGGCAAGGCCCTGGCTCGGCCCCGACTCCCTCGACAGGGGGGACGGGCCGAAGCACTTGCTCGTTGACGCTCTCGTTGCCAAGCAGCAAGTGCTGCAGATGATGCCCTCTGCCCTACGGAGCATCAACTCCATCGACGGGGATGTCCTCCTCGCCTCTGTGCTGTTCCTTATCAACGTTGAACTGATAGAGTCCGGGAAACAAAACTGGAAAGCTCATCTGGATGGCGCGGGCAGGATCATGTCATTACTCCCAGTTTCCACCATGGACGCGAGCTTGAGGAATTATATAATGTCGGACTGCTTTGTGTAAGTGACCTTCTCTTTTGATCACCCTAAACGCTGACCCCGTTGCAGGTACTATATCCTGGAATCAACCTTCCGACCTTCAGCTAGGGACTCGAGATCATTTTTCGATTCTCACCAAGGACTGTCGATTTTGGAAAAGACAGCAAATAGCTACTACTGCTGCCCGCCTGAACTCCTCGAAATCATGCTCACCGCTGCTCAGCTCTCAAATACAATGCCAGAAGAATCTATATCGTCCGACATGTTGACCACGGCTGGTGTAACCCTCTTTAATCGCGCTCAGAATATCGACGTGATAGCATGGGCGCGAGAAGTTGAGACCCTCCCATCAATATACAATGACCCTGCGTTGAGTCGGTTTCGTGTGGCTTCAGGCCATCGGCTTGGTACTTGTCTGTATATCCTACATGCGATTCCGTCTTTGGAAACCGTGTACAGTGACGAGATGGTTGATATGCTACTGGAAGAGTTACAGCAGACGCTGATCTCTATTCCCGATGATGACCCCAACTACAAGGCAACAGCTTGGATCACCTTCGTCTTTGGCGCGAGCGTCAAGACAACCGAGATGAAAGAGTGGGTTATTGACAGGATAAAGCGTTTAATGTTGGAGTCTCCTTGGGGATTTTTGTATGCTGCAAGAGATGCTTTGCACAAGCTATGGGGTTTGCAGGCTGAAGGCAAGGGGAATAGGAGCTGGGTGCAATCTCTGAGAGACTTGGACATGGACTTCTTGGTGGTTTGAGGGGCGAATCAATGCCATCATTGATAGGTTTGGAATGACGGTGGAACCTCTGGCAAAGTTGTGCAAGAGACCCCGCCGAGGCAACGACGAAGGGAACTGAGGAGTCAGGCTGGACTTCGAACTTACTTCTTACTCGAGACTTGACGTCTCTGTTGCGTCCATCGTGGCGAACGTATCCTCCCAGGTTGGAGGAACGGAACTTCATTATGATACCCCCCAAATGTACAGAACGGATACGGCTATACGAGATGGAAGAGCTGTGACGACACCAGGATTCGAAGACTTTAATGCCGGGGCACCAAAGAGTGCCAGGGATGAGGACAGCTAAGAGGTTACGACATGTCCCTCAGTTTGTAAAGTTTTATGCACGAAGAGATGGAAATTGATGAATATATGTTTTGCATGATTTCAGCATCCCAATGTCCAGCGTACTGATTGCTCTGTCTTCTACGAGGATCATGATAGTGTCTTAATGGAACTAAAAGGGCTGCGTTGGTGGTACCTAGGTGTCTTGGAGTCCCGTTCGTATTTCTCACGCATTATGAAAATAATTACAGGACGATCGAGATGCATAGGCCAGTCTTTCCTCCTCAATCGAGTCATGAATAGTCGTCGCCATGATTTTCGCTTTGGGGGGCTTTCCGTCGGAAATAGACCCTCTTCGCCCACTTCCAAGCCTCCGACAGCGCCATAAAAACAGTAACATCAATGAAGACAATTGCCCACTCCCAGCTGATACCCGTGTGCATAAATACAACGTGGTTCAAGCCGGGGATGTATAGCGTCGCGAACACAGTAAAAAAGACGAGCGTCACTGCGAAAAACAAAAACCTGTTTCCCCACAGATGCATGGCCCACGCCTTGAAACCGTCAGGCATGTAGAAGAGCGAGCGACGGAAATCGATAAGGCCCCAAGCGAAGAGGAGGAAAATCCATGTCATTGTCGTGTAACAGGTGGCACGTGCCCTGAAAACAGGTTCGCAGGATGGAGAATACTCAAGATTGCAGTTGGTACCGAGGTCGCCATCGTTGAATCCAAAGATGACGAGGGTGAAGGATCCGAGGACGCATCCTGCCATGAAGGTCCCGTATACAACCATGTCAACCAAGAATTCAGGAGTGAATACGCCGTATTTTAACTAGAAAGGCAAGTTAGATATTAGACAGATACTGCCGTTGGGGAGCATGGTTGGGACGTACATCCTGAGGCGGCCGGTTGAGAATGTCTGGAACCGCCTTCTCAAAACCGAGTCCGGTCTCACAGAACGCTCCGGTTCCAAGCAGCATCCAAAGAATCTCAACTGGGGTAAGTTGGAAAATGGACACGCCGCTGTTGTCCTTGAAAGCGAGGCCGGCAACCAGTGTAATCACGAAGCCGATATTCGCTGCCAAGACGTGCAAGATGAACTTTTGGATGTTGTCAAAGATGCGCCGACCTTCTTCAATGGCATTGAGGATTGACGCAAAGTTATCGTCGGTTAGGATAATGTCGGAAGACTCCTTGGCAACGTCCGAGCCTGTACCCATCGCAATGCCTACATCGGCCCGCTTTAAACTTGGGCTATCGTTCACACCGTCGCCTGTCATGGCGACGAAGCGCTGACGCCGATGAAGAGCCTCGATCATGCGGACCTTTGTGCTAGGCGCACAGCGCGCAATCACCAGGGGAAGTTCGGGCAAGTCGTCAATCTGGGACTCCGTGAGGGCATCGAAGTCGTGCGCTGCCATCATCATCGTTTCTGTTATGTCGGCCGGGAGAAGCCGAGCCTTTTCGGGCGACGGAAGGATTCCAACATCAACGGCGATGGCCCGCGCTTTTCGGGGTGGTCGCCGGTGAGCATGTGCACGACGATGCCGGCGCCCTGGCATGCGCGGACACTCGGGAGAGACTCTGGGCGGGGAGGGTCATAGATGCCGATCAAACCACGGAAAACCAGGTTTTGCTCGAAACCCGTGCGGTCTGGTGTCATATCGCCAATGAATTCGGTCTCAGAGATGATGCGGTCGTTAACTTTGTGTGCAAGGGCGAGGACACGGAGGCCTTGGCTGGCCAGAGCCTCCATGTTTGAATGAATATCGCTGTTGATGGCTGAAGTGAGAGGTTCTATACCGTCATTCATGGCTATTGAGCTGCAAGAAGCAAGGACTCGCTCAACCGCACCCTGTATCACTGATCAGTCGAGTTCGGGCATTTCGCTATGGGAGTTACTCTTACCTTTGTGAAGACATGTGTCTCATTCGAAGCGAGATTCTGGAAGAGAACAGTCATCTTTTTGACGTCTGAGTCGAAGGGGAATTCAGCGACATGTTTCCACTGGGATCCAGCTGCCTGCGACAACTGAATCCGGTTCCATCCAAATCGAGAGGCAAATACTTCGATGGCAATCTCAGTTGGTGCGCCCTTTGCTCTCCACTCTCCTGGATTCGCAGAGCTATCATCGCTCTGTTCGATGACAGCGAGGTTCGCTAACGACGCAACATTCAAGTACCATTGCAGACCAGTCTTGGAGGCGGCCTCTTCCAGAGGGGTGATCAATTGAGCCTGATGCTGCTGCTCCTGGGTTGAGTCAACAGTGTCCTTTGGCTGAGAGCCAATGAAGCGCACCTCTCCAGCCGTAGGGTTGTACACCTCGCTCGTCGAGTCCACCGAGTATGTTCCACAGCCAGGAAGCCAAGCCTTTCGCACCACCATGCGCCCCTGGGTAATGGTGCCTGTCTTATCAGAGCAGATATCTATAGGGTCAGCAGTCGCTTCTGAAACAGGTGTCTGAAATATAGATACATACTGGTGACACCTCCCAAGGCCTCCAGACTGGAAAGGTTCCGGACGATGACATGGCGCTCAAGCATTTCTTTTGTCCCGGCTGCCATGGTCAAAGTTAGTACCAGGAGGAGAGATACTGGGATTGTGCCGATAGCAGTAGTGATAGCGTAAATAACGACATCCTCTCTTGTTTTGAACTTGTTCGCCCCCAAGACGATGATAGCGCAAACAATGGCGAAGAGGAATAGCCAGAGGAACAGTTGGGATAACTTCCGCTGCAGAGGCGTTCCCACAGTAAGACCAAGAAACTCGCCGATCCAATTGTAGATTGGCCTGAACGCAGCACGAATGGATGCCCAGGCTGAGCTAGGCTCATCCTCTCTGATTGCTTTGAAGTCGTCACTAACACTCAAAGCACTAGCAATGAGGCCGATTTCGGTAAACATGCCGGTGGCGAAGACAACACCACGACCGCGGCCCTTTGTGATGGTTGTTGAACTGTATACAACATTCAATCGATCGCCTGGACCAGTATCGACGTGGAAAGTCAATTTCGGCATTTTCATGACTGGCGCTGACTCTCCAGTGAGCAATGCCTCGTCCGCTTCGAGATTGACGGCTTCGATGAGACGAATGTCCGCCGGAACAGTATCGCCTGTAGCTAGGTCCACAATATCTCCAGGGACAACATCGGCTGTCTGGATGGCGATCGTCTTCCCACCGCGAAATACCTCGCAAGTCGGCGAGCCAAGCGTGCGTAGAGAGTCGATTGTTTTTTCGGCTTGAAGACTTTGGAAGAAGCCAATAAAGATGTTGAGGACGATGATGCCCGCTAAAATGCCACCCTCGATCCAGGCCTGAATAACGAAACTAGCACCCAATGCCAAAAGAAGAACCTTTACCCAAAGTGGTCAGCGAACGATGTTTAGTTTACCATATGCCTACTCACCAAAGTCATCGCATTGAAGATCTGCTCCAAGAAGATCTTCACTGGCTGAACGCCCTTGTTTTGTTCTAGCTCGTTGGGTCCTAACTCGACCAAAAGTCGTGGCACATCTTCAGGGTCCACACCCTTTGTGGGATCGCTCCCCAACTCTTCAAGGACTTGTTGGCTTGTTAAAGTATGCGGCGGGCTGGATAGTGGCTTGTTGGATTGACCAGAGATGTGCTCCCCCAGAACGGGAGAATGCGAGGCTAGCTTGCCCATAGCTGGAGTCCTTGGTGGGAACAATGTCTTGAAACTGATACGAGTGCACCCGGTGAGGTGATGATATTCTAAATGCCCAGTGATGCTGGGTCTGTACTATATAGACATGCCGTTCTGGCGGGTTTGACTTCATTACGTAGGAGAAATACTGGGAATAACGCCCAGAGTGCTCTTTGTCACAACTACCAGCATGTATTGGTGGTAGACTAAGGAAGCGAAGACTTAAACCCGGGGACGAAGACTTAAATGCGGGGAACCAAGACTTAAATGTGGGTAACCAAGACATCAGACCGGGATGGAAGACTTAAAATCGGAATCGAAGACTTCAAATCGGAGATTCGATGGTTCCTGCGACTCAGCATGCCACCTCAGCGCCAGCGCTAGGCGAGATGAGGTAACTATAGGCTCAAGTGTTATGGCCAGAAGCGGAGCGGTGTAGTGCTTGATTTGCCGTTCGTCAACTTCTTCCCCACATAACAGTGCTCCCTACTGTACAAGGCACAATGGAACATGGGATTCTCAGATCCCCAGTTCTTTGAATCGGCAGGTCTAAACGCCTCCAGATGAACTACAGTCTTGACAATCTACAGGCCAGGGGTGTAAGAACTGAACGTGTCGGGGATTTTACGAGGTAATCGGACCGCATGCATGAGGCGCGCCGAACCAAGTGTTTGAGCAACGTGTTGGTTCATGGATCATGGATCTGTGAAACAAATCGGTCCCGACCGCAAGGGCCACGGCTCGATGCTTCTAGTCGCCTTCTTTCTATAAATACAGGCAAGGGAGGGTATAGCTCTATAGTGGAAACAATAATAAAATAAAATAAACAGTAAAAAACATTTATCATACTACGAGATCGTAAGGATCGTTTGCTTTCATGAAGCCTTGGACAGAGGTATTCCCAACTCCAGCAAGCCCAGACAAATAACCAATGGGCAAACAACAGCCATTAAACTATACGCAGCTTCTCCACATATCAGTATACGCGTTCCATCAAGCCGTTACAGCCACTTGTGTACCGTTTTTAGAACACAGCGCCAAAGCGTACAACTCCATCCACTCTTCGTCGTCACGAGACTCGAGCGTCTTGAAAACCTGGGCCATCCTTGCGACGATGTAGTGAGTCTCTAGAAGCGCGTATTGTTCTGCACGAATTGGGCATTAGGATTGCGCGGGACGTCGCACTATCGTTTCTGGAAGAACTCACGTCCAACACAGGATCGGGCCCCGCCGTTGAAGGGCAGGTATCCCCAACCGGGCCGCAGATTCTCCCAGCGCTCCGGGACGAACTCTTCCGGATCGGCTCCGAAGGTGGCTTCGCTGCGATGCATGGCGTAGACGTTGTAGAACATCGCGGTTCCTTTACGCACAAAGAGCGGCGACTGGCCGTTGGGGCCACCGCCGCGGGGCAATGTCGTGTCTCTCAAGGCCACTCGAGCATTAGTCGGGATGACAGGATGCAACCTCAAGGCTGATGGGGTTAGTAAACATGCATTGCTCGGAAGCGTCGGAAGTAGGAACTCACACTCGTTGACGCACCACTTCAGGTACGTCATCTCCTTGAGCTGGCTGGCAGTAGGAGGCGCCTCACCAGCAACCCGGAGCACGTCTTCCCGCAGCTTGGCGTACATGTGCGGCTTCTTGGCAAGCGCAAAGAAGAGGTTGCTCATCAAGCCCGACGTTGTATCGCGGCTCGCGAGTAGGATGTGCAGGATCTGATCGCTGACGCCCTTTCGGTCATCGGCCATGGATATCATTTCAGTCAGGAGGCTTTCATCCTCGTTCGCGTTTGTCTGAAGCGACTCCTCGATAAAGCCATCAAGATACTTGTAGACCCGCTTCTTGGCTCTCCTTGCCTCGAAATTGATCCTGAGAGAGTGGAGCGGCCCTAACTGCATCTGCTGAATGATCTCTTCGGAGCATATCATGTAGTCGTTCACAAACTGCTGCTCTTTGGTGTGATCACCGTCCATGTCAAGCATATGTGTTGAGTGGCCCATGAGAAATTCGGTCGCAACGTCCATTGCGAGCCCCATGAAAAGAGGCTGCAGGTCGATCGTAGCACCGTTGGTCGGGACGTGTTTCGTGAATGCTTGGAAATGTCTTTCGAGTGTGTTGAGAAAGGGCGCAGGGTTGTCTTTCTTCAAGCCCTTCTTGAGTACCGTTCGCGCATGCTTCCACGAGTGGCCGGACAGGACGAAGATTCCCTGTCCAAAGATATGCCCGATGACAGAAGTTCGAAACTCGGGAAGATCGAAGTCTTGAGCGCCGGTGGCTAGTATTTGCTTCAGGTTATGGGCGTCACAAGTGTAGACGGCTTCCCATGTCAAACGCTTCTCTGTGTACGTGGTGCCCAGTTCCTGAAACTCCTTCCATGTGCTGTCTAGGTACCTCTCAGGAGCCTTACCAAACAGCACTTTGTAGAGGAAGTCGAGTCCTATAATTGGATCAATGACAGAAACCTTACTAGCAGGTTCCTGACAGCCTGTGGCTTTGAAGTGCTTCCATCTCCTGAAAAAGCCATCGATGGCTTGTAGGGGAAGAGGAAGGAGGAAAAGAAGAACGACAAGAAGGAAGTGTTCTCGAGCAAAAGTCGACAAAAGTAAACCCAGCATCTTGACAGCATTAATACACGTAGAAGAACAAAGAGGAACAAGAGAATCAAGTACGGACGAGAATACACGGGTGGGTTAGAGCTCGATAATGTAATGCCTTCGAATTCTCCCCGAGGCTCTGAATCATTGTCCCAGATTTGAACCACCCACCAACGCCCCATTATTGATCAGCATATGAGAACCAAGAGATGAGGAGCCCTGGTGACGTCTCCCCACATGCTGAGCTGTCTGACGTATCTCGTCTGCTAGGGCTTTATGGCTTTGAAGGGTTTCCTGTCAGAACCGGGATCCCCCCAATACCCTTTGAGAACTGGCCCGTTTTATTTTAAAACCAGCTGCTTTATGGACAGTTCTGTCCGATTGGAACAGGATCCCTGATATATCGCCCCCACAGGCCTCCACGATAGCCCAGCCGTGTGCTGCCATATCGCGCCAACAATATCACCTGCAGTGAAACAAAGAAATGAGAGCAGAAGCTTGCGTGTCCAACTATCGAAGAGTCTACCAAAGCCGGTGTTCGGACGATCAGAATATCTCAAAACCGCAAAACCTGTCATATTATAAGGCGCAGCTCGGGGATCGTGTGATCATTCCTGCAGTTCATACCCGCAGTCCATGGCGAATCGGACTCGCAGAACCCCCTTCGACACTTCTCGATCTCTCGGCACTGTGGCCGCCAAGAACGTCAGCTGAGTATTTGATCATCCTGACCAAGCCAGCGCCACCTCATCGTTGTTGTCACACAGCATAGGTCTTCGATGGGCGACGAGTATGAGGAAGTACGATCAAGGGGCAAGAATGAGATGACAGCTGGCTGCAGGACTGTAGCAGCACATCAAGGCGTAAAATTCAGATGCTGCACAGTCCGAGACAGCAATGGTCATCACTAGGGCGGCTGCTGAACCATGCAGCAGTTGTGCGCCCTTGATCCACAACTCGGAGTCTCCATATTCAGGTCATGGCTCACTGATCCGCACATTCATGCCGGTGGTATTTGCGTTGACACCAATTTCCGACGCTCTCTGGGTACGACCCGGCCCGGGATTCCTAGTACTTGTTTGTATCACACCGAGACTCATCGCATAGTGTGTAGTGGAAGTGGGTGGGTGAGCTTCAGTCACCTGGGTGGGGGGAGGGTGCAGGTTGAGCCCAGAGTGCTCGTTGAACTTGATTCTGAGGCTCTGCATCTTTGGAGTTTGGCCGATAACAACCTTGATCCCCATCATGACGTGGCGTACAACCACTTGTTATCCCACCATTCGCATTGCTCTATGGGTCAGCCTATTATGCATACGAGATGAGGCGTTGTCATCGAGCCCACCCATCGAACACGGCGCATATGAGACTTCGGCTCCGGTCTTTCCGCACCGTTTCCTCGTCCATTGGACATGACCTGAGGCGCGTGTAGTTTGCTTGGATTGAGCTGAAGCCCAAACGAACTATGGTTGCATAACCGGACGTGCCGCAAGCAGGACTTAAGGATTGAAGCACGGATCAACTCGAGGGCAAGGCGAGGACCCTCCTCGGATCCAGGTACCTGACTTTAGCGGAAGCCGTCACACAGTTGCACGATTATGCCGACCTTGAGTTGTTCTGGGGTAATGGGATATACTAGATGCATGTCCACGTACGCCAAAGGCTGCTATATGGTACCGGAGCCGTGATATGAGGCTCCCCGCTCATGTTGAGAGGGCTTGGTCATTGCGGCGCCACCGATGACGGGTCTGAAAATAGTGCCCGTCCGCCTCGTTTCCAATCAATCGAAGATGGCTGCTCACACGTCTCAGATAGAGCGTCTCAGCCGCGGTTCACGGGTGACGGGCCGGAGACAACCGCACCACAGCCCAGATCCTGCAGCAGGGATGTCGGGTTGACGCCGTCCACAGCTCAAACAGGCGGCCTTTTGTGAAGACATTGAGTCGCAGTAGTAGTGTAGCACCCGCCTATCAGGCTCATGGATGCTGTGCTCGGGAGAACGGACGAAAATAAACGAGGGTCCGTTGTTGGCTACTGGCGCGAGTGGCTTGTTCTTGTTTCACCTGATGGATCGGGCCTGGCCGTGTACATCGTGTAGAGACTTTGTACAGCCACAACATCCGGCATGCGCAGTGCCAACTGGGTTACGAACTGGGGGGCTGGGTGGGTTACCGGTAGCAAGTCTTGATTATTGGGACCCAAGCTATCGGAACCTCAGATGTGACAATCTGGGTCATGTTGCATTGATCTGACATGGATGTACTTACTGCCAATGCCTGTATTGTGCATGACTCGCACCAGGGATTCCCCAACTAGCGGGATCGGTATATGATCAGCCGTGTTTTCTTCTCCAAAGCCATCGCAATCATGACGAAACAATTGTTGAATCTGTTCCATTTTCACGCGTTTTGGAGCAGTTATTCGCAGCTTTAGGCTTTCTTTGGCAGCCGATTGTGATCTATCGCTGCGCGTCTGGTTCCAGCATGGAGCCGATTTCCCAGCCTCATCTGGCCGCCGTCCAGCCTCCCCACATGGAACTAACATATGCCGAGCCCCAGTGTGATGATGGGGCCCCGGATGAACTGGTTGTTGATCAGTCTCAATGTGGGCAAACATCCGCAGACCCTCGCGAGCCGATAGCCGCAGAGTCGCAAGGAAAGCCACCACTCACACCACCTCAAAACGAACCAGCTGGTGATGGGTCTCAATGTGACCCAACACCTGCTGAGCTTCATAATAAGCCTGCCCTCGCCGAGGTTCATGGAGAACCAATACCTGACCTGAACCTGAAGCTCTGGGACATTTTCGCCAACGGAGCTGCGTCCTATCCAGATCACGACGCGATTGTCTCCCTCTGGCAACCCCAGGAGCAATCGCCCAGCACAGGTCATGAACCCGCGAGTAGCAGCGGGAATCATGTCCTCAGATGGTCCTACGCTCAATTGAAGGACAAGGCTGAACGCCTTGCCGAGTCCTTGGAGAGCTTGGGATGTCGCCCAGGCATGCGACTCTCTGTTGTTCTCTGGAACTCGGCCGAATATGGCCTTTTCTTCTGGGCGCAGCAAAGCTGCAAATGACATTTGTGCCGATCGACCCGATCGTGCCCAGCGATTCCAGAACCATGATCCTTTCTGTCGAGCCGCACGTCGTCGTGGCACAAGATGCAGATGGCGCAACAGCTCTTGATCTCTCACAGACGCCTCTCAAAGGGCCCAGCCTTCGTATCTTTTGCGCGGGACAAGAAGTCGAAGGATGGGTCAGATTATCCGACGTCTTGACTACGGAGCTCAACGCGGATACGGCGTCAAACACAGCAGACGCGAACACGACCACAACCCTTCCCGAAGACGTCAATGGACGCGAGGAAGACAAAACAGCGTTGATCATCTTCACAAGCGGCACAACTGGAGAGCCAAAGGGCTGTCTACACACCAACCGAAACCTAGTCTCCGAGGTATGCGACTTCGATCCTGAAGTTGATCCCTTGTACTTTCCGCGATGGTTGGTGCACACTCCTGTATCCCACATCTTCGCAGTCAACAACGTCCTCCGTGCATGGAGGTTCGGCGGCACTGTCGTGTTCCCATCCAAGTCATTCAACGTCGACGCGACCTTGCAGGCTCTGGTCAAAGAGCAGTGCACCGTCATGTCGGCGACTCCCACGCTGGCAAAGGTCCTGATGGCGCACCCGTCTTTCCCCAGCCCAGACAAGCTTGACCTGCGCATCGTCACGCTCGCCGGCACTTCCATCTCTCTCGATGATATCAACCTCTGCCGCCAGGGCCTAGGCGCCGAAATGGCCATACAGGTCTATGGCCTAAGCGAGGGTGCGCCATTGGCCACGTTTGCGAGGACAGATTCGGACCTAGTTGATGGTTATCACCCGGGCGTCGGCAAAGCTCTCCCCGGTGCTGCATTGCGGATCTGTCGTCCCGGAAGCCGAGAGGTCCTGCGTCGCGGTGATATTGGAGAGCTGCACGTCGGCGGAACATCAGTCGTCACCAAGTATTACAACAGGGAGAGAGACGAAACCATGTATGAGGATGAGTCCGGACCATGGTTTGCCACTGGAGATCAGGCAACAATCGATGAGGATGGGATCATGTACATCCTCGGTCGATACAAGGACCTCATCATTCGAGGAGGAGAAAACATCTACCCCATCAGAATTGAATCCACCCTACAGGAGCTTCCTGGGGTCCAAGTAAGCTTATACGTTTCCCTCTAACGGATCATCAGACTAATGAAGTATAGGCCCAGGTCGTTGGTGTGCCAGATGACCTCGCCGGCCAGGTCCCTGTCGCCATCGCCGTCTTGCCCGAGGGAACGACAAAGGCCCAGCTCCTTGAGAAAGCCCAAAGCATCGACCCCAGGCATGCACTCGACGCTGTATACACTCTCGAGGAACTGGGACTGGACAAGTTCCCCGTTACCTCGCTAGGCAAGGTGAAGAAGGAGGTGCTGAAACAGAAGCTGGCAATGCTCCGCCAGCCAACAGAGCCCCAGCATGTGGCCCTGGAAAAGCAACTTGAAGCCCAAGCTACCAACAAGTACATCGAAAAACTCTTGGTCATCTGGGAGACGCTGACCGGAACGCGACCAGCCATTACGGACAGCGTCATGTATTTAGCTGACAGCATCACTCTCCTTCGCTACTGCGACCAAGTCTTGCAAGACTGCGGCCAGCGTCTCTACTTGCAGGACTTTTCCGACAATGATACCGTTGAGAAGCAAGCATATTTGTTGCTGACTCGAGAAATGCAGCAAGCTGGGCTGGCTGTAGCTCAAAAGGGCCAGACCAGTGGTTTTGGCAACCCATCTGCCATGCCAGCCCAGCAATTTGAAACATCCCTGGTTGGGAGGCGGGATCAACACGCTCAACCACTATCTGTCGACGAGAAAGACATATGGAGATCCGCTCGGTACAGATTAGCAGGTATTGGGCTCAAGAACATCGATATTGAAGACGTCATGACGATACGCGATTCACTGCAGCGGGCAGCGATAGGCCCTCGGCCGCAGTCATATCACAACCGCCTGGTCTTCCAAGTCCGGGATATTCCCTACGAGCAGATACGGCGCGGCCTTGAAAAAGCGTTGTCGTCTCGGCCAATATTGCGAACCATTCTTTTTGAGGCCTCAAACAGAGTGCCCTTCCACGCCGTGCTGTCATCGAGCCCAGCACTCTTTGAGAAGCTCATCCACCACGTGGAAGTAGAGTCGGAGGCGGAGGCCAGAGAGCTGTCCAAGGACGATTCGGTAGAGGGACACTCTTCTCCGTTCATGTTCCAGTCAGACCTGATCAAGATCGGAGCCGGTGGCCAGTACTTCCTGGTCTTCACCTTCAACCACTCCGTGATCGATGCTCTTTCAATCACACAATGGTACCACGAGCTAGACCGCTGGGTTCTAGATGCCGACCTGGAAATCCCAGCCCTCACGCCATACAGACTCTTCTCCGACCTCTTCAGCCAGTACCAAGACAGCGAGCCCGCCCAGAAGAGCGTCATGTTCCACGTCAAAAGACTCCGGGGAATCTCTCGCTTTGGCCGGGCCCTGTGGCCACCGCAGAAAGCCCCCGGGATGATGATCTCCAATGACGAAGGCTCGCGGGACGCCGAGGAGCGGCGCGAGATCAGGGACAAGGTCTGGGAGGGAGAATGGGAGGCGCGCGCTGCAGAGTTCCAGTATCCGCGGTCCGGCAGGATAGTCACCCTGGTCGGTCTGGCCGGACTGAAGGAGAAGTACTCTATCCAGCCGTCCCTCTTCGCCAAGAGCGCGATTGTGCTCTTCAATGTGCTCCAGACGGGCTCGTCCCACGCCCTATTCAACTCGTGGGAGAGCGGCCGCTCCTGGCCATTCATCCCCAGGTGGATGGACAAGCTTCTCCCACCCTCCATGAGCATTGACGGTCCGACCGTCCAGTGGCTCTTGAACATGTGCGAGGTGGTCAGTGAAGAGACCGTCGCAGAGTTCCTGCAACGCATGATGTCTGAACAGGACCAAATGAAACACCACGAGCACGTGCCCTGGAGTCACGTCGTCCGAGGTCTAAGAGACGAGGGCGACATGGCAGAGACGGCTTCGTTCAGACAGTCGTTCGTCTGGGACGTGAGCATGGCTATGAGTCTTGCTCGAGGAGATCAGACCAACTTCAAGACGCTCGAGCCAGTGTCTCGATACGACTGGCCAGACTGGTGAGACACGTCCCCCTTCTTTGTTACTCACTCGCTAACGTTTGACGCCTCACTAGTGGCCTTTTTTGGAACGCCTTCATGATTGACTCGGTCAACCTCTACTTCATCGCGTCTTGGGATACGGCGCAGATGAATGAAAGGGAAGTAGATGGACACTGCGATAGTTTATCAGAGGTAATGAGAAAGCTGGCTGATGAACGCAACTGGGAGAAGAAGGTTGGAGAGGTTTTTACCAGATAGTATGATGTTAGGACGGCGTACTATGAGTTATGACATCACAGACGCGACAGATTAGTGTTCATTGAGCAATCATGATGATTCGATTGAACGCGCTTGGGACAATATTTGGTTGCTCATCTGAAGCTTGATAATAATGATTGTTATGTGTAAAGTATTAGGCGCTCCATCACAAGAGTCACATTTGAAAGAAATGGTTGAAGTAAATAATTGAAATTGTGAGGTGGGTTTGTGACCCCTTCTGTTGTCGTATTACATACAGGTCTAGCTCGTGCATACAGGGCAATATCATGCCATCTATCTGGGTAACTCCCATCCATGAACATCTAGATAGAGCAAAAGGAAAAAATCTTCTCGATCATTATTCGAGAGATTGAGCAAAGGATTGGCATTGTCCATTTTGTATGGTTTCTTTTTTGGGTTTTTATTGTTGGCGTCCGCATTAAGCGGCCTTGACCTTCTTGGGGGTCTTGGCCTTCTTGGGCATGCGCACCAGCCAGTAGACGACCAGGGCGGCACCCATGTTGAAGAAGACGTAGATCCAGAGGAGGCCGAAGTTGCGCCAGCGGTCCTTGTAGTAAGCGCCGACGGCAGCGAGGTAGGTGTTGGTGTCAGCGATGGAGCAGAACTCGCAGGCCGTCGTGGCGGCCTTATCGACCAAGTAGCCACCGACCTGGCCGATGTACGACTCCATGAAGTCTCCGCAGGTCATGTTCGCAGGGGGGTTGAAGGAGAGTAACTCGTTGCTGGCGCACGTAACATCGACATTGGCTACTGCCACTGATAACATACCGCTTACGAGATATGAAAACGGTGACACTCGGTACATGAAGATCCAGAAGCGGGGGAGAGAGTCCGAGGTAGCCAGGACACCACAGAAGATCAAGCAAAGCATGAACAACAAGTTGGCAATGTTGGCACCAGCATCAGCAGTCTCGAAACCAGCGATGACAAATGTCGAGAAGGTTCCGGTGAAGATGAGGAACATGAACAGGAAGAGGAACATAAGGGCACCACGCTCGGTCAGCTGGTCGGCAGCTGAAGCATTGCGGTAAAGTCCAACAGGGTAGTACCAGCAGAAGTACATGATGACTGCCATGAGAGAATTCCAGGGGAGTTCCACAATGAGCTGGGACAGCATAAAGACCTTCCAGGAGTAGACCTTCGAGGGTCTCTCTCGAGCCTCGTAGAGCGAGCGTTGAATGACGAATTGTGGCATTGACTGTTGGACGATTTGACCGAAGATGGTGAGCAGATTGAAAATGGCGAACATCTGGTTCTGAAGACCCTGGATACTGTTGGGGGCGTTGAAGAAGACGAATCCGATGAAGAGAGCGACAAGAGTGCAGAGCGCAGCCTTAGAGTAGATGTAGATGGGAGTACGCCAGTACTGCTGGAAGACACGGTAGAGGACCTCGTTGAGCTGGACCATGAAAGGAGCGGCGAACTCGCGGTAGCTGCCGGGATCCTCCTGGATATCAGCAGGGGCATGCTTCTCGCGCTTGATCTTCTCGAGCTCATCCTGGACAGACTGGTACTCGGGGCTTTCGCGCCATGCCTCGAACCAGTTAACATCGGAGTGGGATCCAGGAGCGGCACCAATAACTTCCAACATCCATTCAGCAGGGTTGGCCTCAGTGGGGCAGGTGTGGCCACTGATGCGCTCGAAGTAGGAAACCATAGTCTCAGAGTGTTCGCCGATTTCACCGAAGTACACGGTCTTTCCACCCTTGGCCAGGAAGAGAAGTCGATCGAAACGCTGGAACAGCATGGCAGAAGGCTGATGAATGGTGCAGAGAACGGCTTGACCTGCGTTGGTCAACTTCTCAAGAAGGTCGAGAATAGCCCAGGAGGTTTGCGAGTCGAGACCAGAAGTGGGCTCATCAACGAAGAGCAGCAGCGGGGGCTTGGCAGCGAGCTCGACACCAATGGTAAGACGCTTTCGCTGTTCGACGTTGAGACCTTCACCGGGCACACCGACGACAGCATCGGCATACTCCTCCATATCCAGCAGCTTGATAACCTGTTCAACATATTCGAGCTTCTCCTCCTTAGGGACGTGAGAGGGCTGGCGAAGAAGGGCACTGAAGTTGAGAGCCTCTCGAACAGTTGATGTCTGGAGATGGAGATCCTGCTGCTGGACATAACCGGTCTTGCGCTGGAAGGACATATCGCGGGGGTTACCATCAACCAGCATCTCGCCAGTGATGACACCCATAGAAGTACGGTCGGCAAGGCAGTCAAGGAGGGTGGTCTTTCCGGCACCAGAAACACCCATCAGGGCAGTGAGAGTACCGGGCTTGACCCAACCATCAACGTGATCCAAAATTCGGCGAGTTTCGTTCTTGATCTGGACCTCGTAGCAGACGTCGTGCCACTGGAAAACGGAAGTCTGTTCCTGCAGGATACCGCCAGAGTCCTTCTGGGCTCGGCTTCGGGTGCGTTCAGCGGTGACGACGGGACCAATGTGAGCCATAGCAGCCTCGGGATCGCTGTGGTGCTTCTCAGCGTTGGCAACGACAGCGGGCTTGTGACCACGTCGGTAGACCAGAACCTCGCCCTTGGACTTCTTCTCGGAAACCAGCTCGGCTGAGACCATGTAGGTGATGAGAAACAAGATGGTGAAGGCGATGACAACACCAAGGTTGCGCCATCTGTGTTCCCACTTGTACCCAAAGTTCATCTCCGCATAACGATCACCATTAACAAAGTCATTGCCAACCTGAGAGCCTACAGCACTGCAGACACGGTTATCGGACGAGACGTTCGCATAACCGTCGACTGCAGGGCTGGGCACAAAGCTGTTGCACTTGAAGTTGCGGTTGTGGAACTCGTTGACAACCAGTGACTCGAACGCATAGCCCAGGGGATCGATGTAGTAAAGCCATCTGCACCAGTCGAGCATATAGCGCTTTGGTATAACGAAACCGGTGAAGATGACAAGATCGAGAATCAGGACAGCAGCAGGGACGAGAGCCTGGAACAAGGTGCGAGTTGCCGAGGCGATGGTTCGGAAAATCATCGACATGACCAGGACAGTGACGAAGGAGATCAGGAGGAAGAAGAAGAACGGGCCCGGTTCTCGTCGCAAATTCGTCATAAAGTATAATGACAAATTGAATATGATCGTATTTGCAACTTTGTAGGGCATATCGCATAGCATGGAGGAGACGGCTTCGGCAGATGGATGGTAGAGAGCATATCGACTATGCTTCTCGACGATGGGTCGTTGGGCGTACAGGGTAAGAATCTAGGAGGGGTTAGCAGGGTCCAATAGTAGCCAGGGAGTAAGAAACTTACCTCGAGGGCACTGGCGAAGGCATTCATCAGGCAGGCAAAGAACAAGAGGGCACCACGCTGGAAGAAACTGTTGGAGGAATCATCCAGGTTGTAGAAAACACTTCCGATAATCAGGGACATGCCAAAGTTACCAATCAAGGCACCAATGGTCAAGCCAGGATCACCCTTCAGACGCTTCCATCCACGGCACAGGTAGTGTTAATAGTGCAAGTTCCAGCATTGCAAGTTTGACCGGGATCGCAATCAGTATCCACGGTACAGTCAGTAGTAGGAGTGGTTGTACAGGTTCCAGCACTGCAAGTCTGACCGGGATCGCAGTCACCATCCACGGTACAGTCAGTGCTGGGTGTTGTTGAACAAGTTCCAGCATTGCAAGTTTGACCGGGATCGCAGTCGGAGTCGTCAGAGCAGGTAGATGACGCTGTGCAGATGCCATCTTGACAAGTCTGGCCTTGAACACAATCAGTGTCAGAGCTGCAGGTCACATCGGCGATGCAGGTGCCAGATACGCAGGATACCCCGGTACCGCATTCATCGCCAGATGAGCACGTACAAGCCCCAGAAACACAAGTTTGGCCAGAGGCACATTCAGTGTCGGACGTGCAGGCAGTTGTAGATGGGACCTTGCACGCTCCAGCGACGCAGGTCTCACCATCGGCGCAATCAGTATCAGATGAACAGCCTGGTGGAGCTGCACAGTTGCCAGACTGACAGGTCTGCCCATCAGAACAGTCGCTATCAGCTGTACAGCCAGTTGGCGGGGCTGCACAGTTCCCAGATTGACAAGTCTGCCCATCAGTACAATCAGTGTCATCTGTACAGCCAGTTGGTGCATCAAAACAGCCGCCAGACTGACAAACCTGCCCGTCGGCGCAATCAACATCGGACTGGCAAGCGACTGGCGGAGAGAGACAGCTCCCACCCAAACAAACCAGCGGGTCAGTACAATCAGCATCAGACAAGCAGCCATCTGGCGTAGGCTGGCAGGTGCCAGCTTGACAAGTCTGTCCGTTCGTGCAATCGGTATCAGTCGAGCAGCCGTTAACCGGAGGTGCACAAGTTGTGCCTTGGCAAGTCTCTCCGTTTGCACAATCAGCATCAGTCGAGCATCCGATTGGTGGAGTGATACAGCTCCCAGCCTGACAGCTCTGCCCGTCAAGGCAATCGGTATCAGACAAGCAGTCAGTGGGCGGAGGTGCACAGGCGCCAGACTGACAAGTCTGTCCATCAGTACAATCAGTATCAGATGTACAGTCTGTTGATACAATACAGAAGCCATCCTGACAAGTCTGAGTACCGGTACCAGTACATTCATCACTGGTAGTGCAGGTTTGTTGAGGTTCACAGACACCCAACGTACAAGTCTGCCCAACAGTACAGTCGGCATTGGACGTACAGGGTGGTGTAGCACAGGTGCCGCTTTGACAGGTCTGCCCACCAGAACAGTCCTCGTCAACCGTACAAACGGGAGGGGGAGCTGCGCAGTTACCAGACTGACAGGTCTGACCATTTGAACAGTCCTCATCGACTGTACAAGCGGGCGGGGGAGCTGCGCAGTTCCCAGACTGACAAGTCTGGCCATCAGAACAGTCCTCGTCAACCGTACAAGCGGGAGGCGGGGCTGCGCAGTTACCAGACTGACAGGTCTGACCATCAGAACAATCATCGTCGACTGTACAGTCGGTTGGTATGTCTGCACAATTGCCAGATTGGCAGGTCTGTCCAGCAGCACAATCATCATCAGACGTACAGTCTGTCGACACGATACAGAAGCCAGACTGGCAAGTCTGGCCACCAGTGCAATCGTCATCAATTGTACAATCAGTTGGTGGAGCGGCACAGTTACCAGACTGACAAGTCTGGCCACCAGTGCAATCAGCATCAATTGTACAGCCAGTTGGCGGAGCTGCACAGTTACCAGACTGGCAAGTCTGACCGCCAGTGCAATCAGCGTCAATTGTACAGCCAGTTGTAACCACTTGACAGGTGCCAGATTGGCAGGTCTGCCCGTCAGTACAATCGTCGTCAATTGTACAATCAGTTGGGGGAGCTGCACAATTACCAGACTGACAGGTCTGGCCACCAGTGCAATCAGCATCAATCGTGCAGTCAGTTGGGGGAGCTGCACAATTGCCAGACTGGCAGGTCTGTCCACCAGTACAGTCTGCATCAGACAAGCAAGTCGCGGACACAACACATGTGCCATCTGGCTCACAGCTCTCACCAATAGCGCACTCAGCGTCAGTGGTGCAAGGGGTATCAACGATACAAATGCCGCCGAGACAATTTGTTCCACCAACGCATTCGCTGGAGGAAGAACAAGTGCATGCTCCGGACGAACAAGTCTGTCCGTCGGTGCAGTCAGCATCAGTCGAGCAACCTGGTGGGACAGCACAGTTGCCAGATTGGCATGTCTGCCCGCCAGTGCAGTCATCGTCAGTTGAACAACCTGGTGGAGCAGCACAGTTGCCAGATTGGCATGTCTGCCCGCCAGTGCAGTCATCNTCAGTTGAGCAACCTGGTGGAGCNGCNCAGTTGCCAGATTGACATGTCTGCCCGCCAGTGCAGTCATCGTCAGTTGAACAGCCGATGCTAGATGGTGTGCAGGCTCCGGATACACATGTCTGATCAACTGTACAGTCCGCGTCGGTAGAACAGGTTGACGCAGTGCAGATTCCAGATTCACAGATCTGACCATCATTACAATCGGCATCAACAGAACAGCTTGGTGGAGCTGCACAGGTTCCGGACTGACAAGTCTGTCCACCGGTGCACTGGGCATCGGAAGAACAGCCTGTAGGGTCTGCACAACTTCCGGACTGACAGGTTTGCCCATCAGTACAATCGGCATCAGAAGTGCAGTCTGTTGAGACGATACAGAAGCCAGACTGGCAGGTCTGTCCGTCAGTGCAGTCATCGTCAACTGTACAGTCAGTTGGAGGAGCTGCACAGCTACCAGATTGGCAGGTCTGCCCGCCAGTACAATCATCGTCAACTGTACAGCTAGTTGGGGGAGCTGCACAATTACCAGACTGACAGGTCTGGCCACCAGTGCAATCAGCATCAATCGTACAGCCAGTTGGGGGAGCTGCACAATTGCCAGACTGACAGGTCTGCCCGCCAGTACAGTCGGCATTTGATGTGCAGCCCGAGCCAGAACAGTTACCACCAACTTCACAGGTCTGATTTTCAGGGCAATCGCTGTCGGTAGTGCAACCAGAGGCAGTACAGACTCCACTCTCACAGGTCTCGCCAAGGGCACAGTCGGCATTGCTCGAACAAGCGATATCAACTGTGCAAATGGTGGACACACAACTCTCTCCAGCAACACAGTCCTCGTTGGTAGAGCATGCAGGGTCACAGGCTCCGGATTGGCAGGTCTGGCCTGTGCCGCATTGAGCGTCCGAGGTGCAGCCTGTGTCTGGTGTACAGCCACCTGACTCGCAGGTCTGGCCAGGAGGACAGTCCGCATCAGATGCGCAGACACCTATAGGTGTGCAGACACCAGACGAGCAGGTAAAGCCAGTGCCACAATCACTATCATCTGAGCAAGTGGATGTAGCTGTGCAAACACCAGACTCGCAGGTAAATCCAGTACCGCACTCGTCGTCGGTAGAACAGCTTGGTGCTGTACAGACACCAGACACACAGGTGTAGTCGGTTTCACAATCAGTATCAACTGAGCAGGCCGGTGTGGTTGTACAGACACCAGAGCTACAGGTCTGGTCAGTACCGCAATCAGCATCAACTGCGCATTCCGGTGTAGTTGTACAGACGCCAGAACTGCAGGTCTGGTCAGTACCACAATCNGCATCAACCGCACATTCAGGTGTAGTTGTACAGACGCCAGACTCGCAGGTCTGGTCAGTACCACAATCAGCATCAACTGTGCATTCAGGTGCCGTAGTACAGAAACCAGAGCTGCAGATCTGGCCGATGTCACAATCACTATCAGCTGAGCAGGGTGTTGAAGCTGTGCAGACGCCGGTGTCGCAGATCTGGTCTGTACCACACTCGGAGGTAACGGTGCAAGCACCACACACTCCGGAGACGCAAGCCTGGTTGGTGGCACAATCATCTTTAGATGTGCAGCCAGGTGGAGGCGTGCAGACACCTGCATCGCAAGTCTCGCCATTATCACAATCGGCGGTCGTAGTGCAGCCAGTTGAAGCCGTACATACCCCAGAGTTACAGATCTGGTCTGTTCCACACTGGGAGGTTTCAGTGCAAGCACCACATACTCCGGAGACGCAAGCCTGGTTCGTGGCACAATCATCTTTGGATGTGCAGCCAGGTGGAGGCGTGCAGACACCTGCATCGCAAGTCTCGCCAGTACCACAATCGGCGGCGGTGGTGCAGGCAGTTGAAGCAGTACATACCCCAGAGTTACAGACCTGGTCTGTACCACACTGGGAGGTCTCAGTGCAAGCACCACACACTCCGGAAACGCAAGCCTGGTTCGTGGCGCAATCATCTTTGGATGTACAGCCAGGTATAGCTGTGCAGACCTCTGATACACACGTCTGGCCAGGATCACAATCGGCGTCGGTGGAACAGACAGGTATAAGCGTACACACACCAGATTCACAGGTCTGGTCTGCACCACACTGGGAGGTTTCGGTGCAAGCACTACACACTCCGCTGATGCAAGCCTGAGTGGAGGGACAATCATCTTGTGTTGTGCAGCCAGTTGCGGGGTTACAGATGCCTGAGTCGCAAGTCTCGCCGGCATCGCAATCGGCGGTGGTGGTGCAGCCAACTGTGCAAAGTGAGCTTTGGCAAGTCTGGCCATCACCACAATCATCGTTGGTGGTACAGGGCTTGATAACGCAGGTTCCGCTCTCGCAAGTCTCGTTATCGGCACACATGGCGTCCGATGTGCAGCTGATGTCAACAGTGCAGATGCCGCCCGAGCACGTCTGGCCGGATTCGCAGTTGGTGGTGTCCACGCAAGTAGTAACGCACTTTTGGGTCTGGCAAGTCTGGCCGGGACTGCACTGGGCGTCCGTCGTACATTCTGGAGCAACAGCACAAACCCCGGACTGACAAGTCTCGCCGGCATCNCACTGGGNGTCNGTCGTACATTCTGGAACAACCACGCAGGCCCCGGACTGACAAGTCTCGCCAGTATCACACTGGGAGTCTGTCGTGCATTCTGGTACAACGGTACAGACCCCGGACTGACAAGTCGTCGCCGGCATCGCACCTGGGAGTCTGTCGGTACATTCTGGAACAACCACGCAGGCCCCGGAC